>CAXIVM010000521.1:0-37313 GCA_964035705.1 Porites rus | reverse complement strand
TTAGGGATGTGGTTGGGGGGGTTGCCACAGGTGGATCCTATGATTTGGAGAAGGTGCATCAATAGAAAATGGATCTGCATGATTTTGATGTTCGGAAAGAGATGGGATCTGGGCATAGAGCGGGAAGATGTGAAGAAGTGATCTGACTAACAGTGCAGCAATGCTGACTCCCCTCCCTGGAATAAAATAGAGGTTAATCAAACAACTGTCCTCCAGATCTTGTTTAATTAGTGGGAAAACCAATTTCAGAAGAAAGGTTAAAGGTTATCCACTGATTGGGTAGGCGTGAGTTGGTGTCCTTCTCAAACAGTGATGTCTGGTGAGGATCTTTGGTTGAACTCAAACCACGCTCAACCGGATCGTGCCATTCACAGGACTGTGTTTTGGTACTTTCCTTGGATTTGCTTAAGGAGCCTGGAAAACATGCATAATATTGCCCAGAAAGGGTTTACTCATACTGTAAGTAGGGAAAACAAATCACCTTATAAGCCAAACCAGGTTTCTGTTCCACTAGCATCCCCTTTCACCCAATCATCGACTGGCCGGTCTGTGTGACCGGACCGAAGAATGCCCCCCAAGCTTCCATAGGCATCCAAGGCTCAGTCAAAGGTCCTTTGAACATTAGCCTGGAGCGATCCAAAGATGGAATTCTTGAGAGGATTCTCTGTGACTGGGTAGGAATGAAGGAACGTAGAACCCAGTGTGATCAAATTTTTCAGGCCAAGTAGAACTACCACCCGACCAAACCTCCAAGTTTGACTATGTTGTTTTAATAGGGAGACTCCCAGAGACTCCCAACCAATAGGTTATTGGTCTACTTTCAGGGACCGCGGCCATATAAAGTTGGAACTTGTAGGGATTGCAGTTGGTATGGTTCTATAGGGGTCCAAGGTGCCCACTTCGATCAACTACGTACCTCAGCATGACCCCTGCCGGACGGTTGCAGCTTCAACATAACCTAGCTAGACCATATTCAATTGCTATGGGACAACAAACATCCTTTAGTGCCAATGGCCGACAACAAATTAAAGGAGACCGACGGCTACAGAAATCATATCAAAGGAAATGGCCCATGAACTTGGCTACTACACAGTACATCTCTGGACGTACAACTGCAATGGGGATGAACCTTTTGCTGATTCATGATCACCAGAAACCTAACGTTCGGACTCTGCACTACGCTGTCCTGACTCAGTTGCGCTTGCACATGGGCTTCGATATGCTTCGATAGCTCATGGTGCTTGGAGGTGCCAAAATTCACCTCTAAGAGTCTCCCAAACTGCATGACTGGTGTTCTTTTTAGGTGGTGTTCATGTCGCGGCACCATGGAGCGTTTGGGAGAATCTTAGGTAGAAACACTGGAGATGGATGTTTCAGAGAAGGGTAGAAAAGGGCCTTGTGAGGAAGTTTTCTTAATGAAGAGGTCCCATCCATCCTAGCCCTGCTCTCAGCCAGCTTGAGCTCGCATGAGGATCAAAGGTGCACTGATAGCTAGTCATAGGCATAGGCGTCAACTGGGAAATGGGATGATAGACCTCAATCTTTCTCAACTTATTATATTACAATCGTGATGGAAGCCATTAACTCTGCACGTGCCCAAAGGAAGATCAGTGCTGGAACATTGATTTCTTGACTCAGGAAACAAACTCTGAGGAAACATGTCACCGACTTGGACAGATTTAGTATCAACCAGCTTCCACTGAGACACCTCTTCTTCCTTCTCAAACAATTTGACATGTTGTTGCCGTTGTTGCTTTGGGAATTCACATTTCTAAGTCCAGGCCACGCCAAAGGACGTCCAGGACTACAATGGCTCGACTACAATGGCTCTTGGGCGATCTCGGTGCAGCTGAGATCTCCGGACAGGTCTCTTTACCAAAACACCCCCAAGTGGGCTGCAATCACATGAAGCCGGGCACATGACCCATCAAAAGGGGTACCGGGGTACATGAATGACACCAACGCAAAGAGGTCATCACTCATCACATGACAGTCATGACACCCCTTGTCCACTGTGCTTCTTGATGATGGGTACTAATTTGTGTTAACATCATGTAAGATCAAGTATACTCAAAGACCTCTATTGAGGTGGTGGCGTCTCCTCTCGTCAAACGTGGTCTTTCAACTTCAGTGGGATTTGTGACGCGGAAGTCAGTCCAACACGCAAACAGAGACGTCGACGCACGCACCCACCTGCCTGGCGGCACTGATGTAATAGTTGGGGCTAGCGCAAAGATCATCTGCATCCAAGACGGCACAGTAGCAAACCAAGAAAATCCCTGCCTGCCAGGGCTGAGAAGATCCAATGTGAAGAACTGCTTGGAGGCAAACACCTGTTAAGACCATCAGACCATCCTCCCCTAAATTTGCGTATCACCAACAAGGACGCAACAAGGGGCTCCTGGCATCGCTTCTAGGAGCAAGGACACTACTCCCGGCTCCTGGCATCACTACTAGTAGCATTCTTACTACTAGAACAAGAAGCTAGAAACATCTAATATGGCCCACTGCCTTCCACACCGTTTTCACTGGGGGTGAGGGTACCTTGTTTGTCCATTGGAGATTCCCGTTCAAGAGAGGGACCAGAAACATCTTGCACACGCCCATCCCCTTGGCCTGGAAGAATGTTCTACACCCAACACACCCTTCAAATGCCAACATAATTAGAGACATCCTGAATATCCAGAAATCCACGAAACCAAAATAGTTCTAGTCCGAAGAAAGAAAGACAGAAAGAACACCAAGGGCTCCAATCACACCTACCATGGGCACACAAATCATATGAGCACACATGCGCACGCAGGCCCGAGCGGCGCGCGCGCGTGCGCGCGCCAGCGGCCTTCCATGTGTTGAAGCTCTGATCATTTTCGATTCCCGAGAAGGGCAAATACCTTGAGAGATTTCGGTGAGAGCGACAACACCACACAGACCCTGTTCTTGAGGCTGGTCAACTTTGCCGTACATGTTCTTTTTCTGTATATGTATAACTGTCACAAATGGATAGTTTCACGACTCCCAAAGCATCTTAGGGGATCGAGAATCTTCTTTTTAGATTCTTTGGCAACGGGATTGTCGTTGTCCAAAAGTTGTTGCGTTCCAATGCAGCTTTGAAGGACACCCTGTATCAGCCAAAACGGTGCATGAGGCTTCCGCGGGAAACTTTCTTGCGTGCCGGTGAGTGGTACGTGGTGACTGTCTACAACCGATCCACGTGCAACCAGAATTCGAAACCTCTGTAACAACCAACGTTAGAAATGAACTTAATCGAATGTGGCATGCATATCCCAAACAATCCAATGGGACTGAATTCAGGCATGCATAGTCAATGTGTTCTAAATGTTTAATTACCATTTACGTATTTGAGTGGTTGCTTCGGGTTCAACGTAGGCAAAATATTTGTGTTCCAAGGGTCATAGTACTAGTATGTCTGACAGGGCTCCCACACAAGCTCCCATGGGACTGGCGTGGGCGACTGATGCTGACTGAAGGGTCACCCCACCACCTGGTTTCTATGGTAGGTGGAGCAAAAAGACTGACTCCCAAGCTGTTTCGACTCTGGAAAATTGAGGTGAACTGAACGCACTCCACCTGCTTTTGTGTTTTTTTTTGTAGGGTCCAAAAGGGTGACATTGCAGGTGGTGCGCGTCCTTCAAACAAAAACACATGTAGCTTTGGACTAAGACACCTGGGCGCGGTGCATCCTTCATCCCAGCTCACCTACCCTTGAAGTGGCCACAGCTGTCCACAAAGCTAGCAGTAGGAACTGGACAGTGGAGTTGTGAAGGATTTTGTTTCAACTTTAGCATCTTTAGCAGTTCAAAGGGTAAAACTTGCTTAAACAGCAGTGGGCAAGGATCTAAAAGTAAGAGATACAAAGGGCGGGTACAAGGTGTTCTTCGGGGCACCATGAAAAACATGCAAAAGCCATCTCTCGATGGTGAGACATGGTGGGACACCCCAACGGAGCCCAGGGCACTGGTTGGCTCCAGGCCCCACCCAGGCCAGGTATTCCCGCGCCAGTTCCGCAGAGCCTGGCGACAGGCGCCCGATCGGAGAGAGTGGGATCACCGTACCGAAGACATCGGAAGCGGATGGCCTTAGGGGAAGAGGACGTGAACTCTACCAAGAAGGCGGTGTCCTCTTCCATTCGAACGTGGGTCGGAGTGTAATTCCCTTGGATTGAGCTGGGTGAGGTGCTTGGTGATTCTCCTGGTCTGAGGGTGGGGTGTAGATGCAACCCTTCTGTGCCGGGACGCACCCAAAGAAAGTCGGACACGGATGGGCTTGGGCTTGAAGCTGATGTCTGAGAGGATGGGCTTGGTATCACAATCAAATGTAAACAAACAAGGCTTCCATATATTAGGCGCAGGGTTTGTGAATCCACTGCAACAGCTTCTAACAACAACTCATCACCACTGCCCCAAGCGCCCGGCTCAGGGAAATCTCGCTTTTGTGGGGAGATATCGAGAAAATTGGAATGAAACATGAGGCAAAAACTGCTATAGACGCCCCCAAGCAAATTCTGACAACGTCCAATACATGTTTGGAGGGATTCACCTTGCTATCTGCTATCTCCAAACAATCCTTGCATGTTCACCCACATTGGGTTGGCTTAAAGGATCAATATTCAGTTGATCTTCCGGTCCCACAGATTGTTCACGAGATCCTGTCCGTTGCCTTCCTGACCTCCAGTACGCAAGTCATGTACTGTTGATTCATTCAGCCAGCACCCCCAGACATGCATTGTAAAGCCTCTCCGGGCTTGGACATGCATTGTACATATCAGTCTACATCCCAAAACCATCCAAACATCCAGGACCTTCAGTTCGTGACCGGACTTGAGATCCCAGTGGCGGCTGAGGTCACGAATCGTCCCTCTTCAGAGGTCAAGTGACACGGCTCAGGTCACTTCATTGGCTCAGGTCGATGATGGAATCGCCATGCTTGGGGGCTGCTGTTGAGATGTTTTGAGGCTCCACCATGCCAGAGCTAGACTCCAAGGAGCTAGACTCCAGCATTCGCGAAAGGAACACAAATCCATGACATTCATGGATTGTTGTGGATCAAGTGCTGAGCCGCGGGCCGCTGAGCGGTGCATCGCTGCTAGCGAAAACGCTTGCTCCCTTCTTCCGAAAACGCCGTCTGAGCTGCTGGGGCCATTGTAATACTCCGCGTTGAAGGTGCCGTTGGCACAAGCCTCAGTGCGTTTTGGAAGACCATACCAACAAAAAACTTACACAAGGTATATATAGTAGATAGGATTGACCGTTTGGTGGTTTCCAAGGCTTGCTCCTTCCGGCTGGCAGCTGGGGCCTTCTGTTGAGTGGACTTCTGGGAAGATTTGATCATCGGACAAGAAAGGATCTGCATTGGGTGAACACATCCCTACAAGAACCCTACACCTCCAGTCGTACCTCCTCAGAAGGTATGACTGGACCCTCCTGGAACCCACCCCAGTCCCACCTTCTCAGAAGGTACGACTGGAGGCCTAGGGGAACATCATGTAAACATCCGAACCAATCATCTGTGAGCCGACAAAAAATCTGCTGGATCCAACATGATCCAAAAGTGCTTTGGGAAGGTCCCACCGTCCGATCTTATCGCGCGCATCGATACACACAGTCTCGGGTTGTTGGTGGAACGGATATACTGACAGCTCCACGACTCCAGTCCGAGGCCAAGAGCAGGGGGGGCCCAGATGTGACCAGGAGGAAGGAAAATGAAAGGGAAATATCTTAGGAAGCTTCCAAGTGGTAGCTGTGGACTGGTCTTTGTCTGGGGATTCACCACCTGCCCTTTTTGGGCGGTCAACAATCAGCACAATGTTACCTTTGAACTATATAATATATAGTCAAAATGTCCACCCAAACTAACTGTAGTCCATGGTCACATGTAGCCACAAAATTCGAGGTCTTTGACTGCAACTCTGTCCAACAAAACCTCCAACAAAACCACGCATATCAACTGGAAAACCTCCCAGATTCATCTGTCTATAGCGGAAGTCGACCAAACCACTGCCATGGCCGCCAAACCCACTGTCTCTCTCCGGCTTCGGCGGATTCGGCACCCCGCTCGTACGCGTCTCTTCGGGCCGAAGGGGCCACGTTGAGCGTGAGCCGGGCCTCGGGGTCATTGAGACGATCGAGGCCCAGGAACTGCTCCAGGGTCACCTGCGACGCAAACGCCGCCCGGACCGACGGACGCCCGGACCGCGCGGATACGTCATCACCGGAGGAAGGGCGCCGGGTGAACCCCGAAGAAGGCGAAGGGCGCCGCCGTTGTCCGGGAGCTGTGAAAGTGTGAAAAGTGACCGCTGTGGACTTGCTGTGGTGCGTGTTGGATTCTCATGGGCGGCAGCAGATTGCTCAGTCAATGGTGTGTCGACATGTCCACACCATGCGTCTGACCTGCAAAAAGGAGCCTCCACTGCTTGTGCAACTGTGTCTTAGTGAATCAGATCTTCTATAAATCAAAAACCGCCTTAACAGCCTCACCGCATCTTTCCTTCGGCTCCACCTCCATCTTTCGTGGAGCCGAACACTTGACGCGGGCGAGCCTTCGAAGTGCCTGGCCCTGCACCCCAGGGGTAGTTCGCCAGGTTGTCGTAAGGCACCAGCTTCCTCGGGTCCGCTCAGGCGCTCAGGTCGGGCAACCCTGAGATGTATGGGCCACAAAGACCACCGATGAATTAAAAAAGACAACGATCAAACCCTACAAGTCAGTTTGACCTCATTTTACTGGAGATGGTCATACAAAACCAATACTTAAGGAGGTTAAAGACGTGGTTTTACTGGGTCAGACTGGACTTGTAGGGAAAGCATCCACTTGTCACTTCACTTAGTACTGCTTGGGGCTGGGGATGAAGCTCAACCTGCACAAATTGACCAAGAAACACCACTTGTGCTGGGATCAGACAGGAGACCGTCCAGCCTGCAATACGCTCTCCTGCGGATGCGGTCCTTCCTTCAACGATGAATCCATTAATTGGGTTCAGCAACTCAACTGCTGCATGTTGTTCTCCGGTCCCAAAACCTAGTTCTGAGGGTCAAGACCCTCAAGAACTGAGTGCGAACTATTTGTTTCTAGACTTCAGGCTTTCGGGGGCTCAGTGACCGCAAGCTGAGCGCAAGCTGAGCTCTTTCAGGTATGGACAAGGTGGTGAAGACCTAGTGGAAGACCTCAGCGACCCCCGTGGGACCGTGGGATTTAGTTCCGATCCCGACCGGGGCGGTGGGAACACAGCGGTTCAGCTGGGGGTGGCGACCCACAGAGCGCGTGCGGATGGAAGAAGACATGTGCTCCCAAAGGTTCAGCAATTAAACACGCAGCAGTTCAACTATTCAGGTGACTCTTCAGGTGATAAACTAGGTTGCAGGTGGTGCTGTTCCAAAAACGGATTCACCTCGCGGCATACGGCCTTGTCCCGGTGCATATATCAACGCCTCCAGTTCCGTTCCATTCAAGCCAAGAGTCAGTGTGGTCTTCTTCCGCCAGGGGATGCTGTCATACCTGAGCTGATCCGTTAGTGGAGCTCGGGAGACAACTACCCAGCAAGGGCAGGAACACTTCTTTTCCCATACCCCCCATCTGAAAGCCACATCGAACAAGCAACAAAATACAAACAGGGAGAAGGAGTTTCCGGTTCAATCTTTCTCAATTTCCATTCTGGAGTCTTTGTGGTGATGATGGGGTGTAGCATGGTGTAACTGTGAAACTGAATCTCATAGGCTTGAGATCAATGGCTTCTAGCCACTCTGACCCAGGTCCTGCTATCTGCTCATCCCAAATAATGTAGACTCTTGATCAATAAACCACCCCATAATGAAGAGGTGTTCAATTCAAATTGCGGGGGGGTTGCAGTATATAGCTTTCCCCCATGCTGAAAACCCACCGTTACCGGCGCTGGGGCCCAGGTGCGGATGCATGCCCTCTGAAAGGGTGGAGCGGATGCCGGCATAGAGTGTCAAAGCTCCTGGCTTCGTGACCTTGGAGCTGCGGATCGTGACTCTACAAACAAACATGCTGCGGCGTGACCTTACTTACCTTTGGATCCACATACCTTACTTACCTGTGAGAAAATGATTGGAGACTTTAATGATCTTTAATGTATATGCTTTTGTTCCCCCTAACACGTCACATTACGCACAGCCGTCTTTTCACAGGGCTCCCACCAGGCCACAAGGCCGAACACCGAGAAGAAAAAACACGAGGACCCGACAGGTCGGAGAACAAAATCCACCGAGCCCTTTGGAAAAGGGAACACACACACACATGTAGTGGATTGAGAGTAGATGGCGCAATCCCCAAAAGGTTGTGTATATGAAGCCCCATGCAAAAGACATCTTGGGGTTGGTGCCATCCACTCTGAAGACCACTGTAAACACCTTTCAACCAACACTCACCATGGGGGCCAACACCTCCACCCGACCCGCGGCCGCGCGGCATATTGCAAGGATTCAATCTCTTGGATCAACCCTGCGACGGAGCGGGAGTGAGCCAGCGTGGGAGGCCAGTTTTTTTTGGTGAGGAGCGGACGTCGAGTGTTTGTTACAGGTGAGGGGCGTCGGCATACGGCGGTTTTGAAGTTGCCCGTCATACGTGTCATGGCCTGCAATTCCGAAGGTCACCATCTTTACGGATCGGATGATAAACACTGGAGGTCAACGATTTAGATGGTCTCGCGGTCTCGCGGTCTCGTCTAAGAGGGGGGCACACCAAACGACAACAGGAAGAGCTTGGGATGTGACATGACGTGATATGTGCCGGAGCAGGGAGCAGACCAACACCGGGACCAAGAAGGAATCCGATGGACCCCAACATTTTGAAGGCAAACTCTTGAGTATATTTCACTCCCCCACATAAATGAAGAGGTGTTCGTGGATCCATACGGGGGTGTTTAATTGATCAAGAGTCTACAAATATAGCTTTATGTGGTATCCGAAGGGCAGTTTAGCAGTTTGATTCACAATGCATTTGATCCAATTAGCTTTATGTGGATCCAAACAGGCTTGTTAGCATCCAGATACACAGAGGTCTTTGACCTTCCACTCTTTCGCAGGGTCCATTTGGGTCGAGCATGTTCAACGGACCCAGGATCACATCAGATGTATGATATCATCATGAAGACTCCCATCATAATGAATAAGGGGCAAAGGACCCAGGATCACATCTCCGAATGATATCATAATGAAGACTCTTGATGAAGAAACCCCCCATCATGAAGAGGATGTCCGTTCTTCCAATTGGGGAGGTGATGGTCCGCATTCCGAGTACCCCAGTTCCCTTCGGTTCCCTTCGGTTCCCTTCGGTTCCCTTCGGTTCCCTTCGGTTCCCGGTGTGGTTCCGAAGCCCACATGGGACATCCACATGGGTTTCTCATGGAAAAACAGCATGGACTTAACTGGAAGACGGCATGGCCTAGCTTCCTCCAAAAAAAAAGAAAACTAGTGGATTCTCAGGTTCCATGTGAGTCTTCCAGCACGTAACAAATGAATACACATGACACATGATGCAAAGCTTTCCCTGGTGTCCAAATGGCTCACAAATGTGGAGGAAACGGATCTGCCTGTGAGGCTGCCTAAAACTTGGAATCTCTCGGGGAGGAAGAGTCCTTCCGGTCACCTGTGCAATCAATTTCATGTTCGCGAGTTTGCTGTGCTTTCGCGAGTTGACCGTCTATTCACTCTCATCTTTTGGCAGATCAGCTTCTTAGTTCTTTCAGAGTTTTCAGAGGAGTGGACACGTTCTCTGAAAAAAAGCAGGCCACGTTCGTGCTGCTTCTCAGGCCGGAGACTGGACACGTTCGTGCTGCTTCTCAGGCCGCAGGTTCGGTGTGCTGTCTGTTCGGACGATGTCTTGGTACGGTTCCGCGCCGCTTTCGGACTGGAGACCCTCGAGCTTTTTCGTTCGATCCCCTTTATAGATCTTCATAGTGGATTGAGAGTACGTAGATGGCACAGACCCCAATGTTGGTGGTTCATATTCACCCTATCTTTTCAGGACATCATAAGGTCTGTGCCATCAAAGCTCTGAAACCACTGTACAATCGCTGAGCACTTGACTTTCTCCCCCACGACAATTCCCATCGCTCAAACGTTGGCGGTGCTCATGTTGATATGCTCTTCCCAGGCGCCCTAAGTAGATGGTCGGAGACGTCTGTCGAATTGGTTTTCACCGACGTCTCGCTTTACCTCGCTACACCTATGCCCCTCCGTCCCAGTGGAACGGTTCCATGCCAGACCGGGCTGGTCCGTTGCCGACCAGAGACTCCCACTGTCAGTGACCAAAACAGAAAACGAAGCAGGGCTCAGAAGAGGGCAACATGTGGTCCTGGTGTGAAGGCCGTTAGTTTAAGACAATTGTCTTTATATTTTACTATATTTTATATACATGGATACAAATAACATAAAAGAACTGTCTTCGTAAGATATAATAATAACCAAAAGCTAAGCTTCTACGGAAGGCTCCACATTCATCACATCATCCAATTATCTTGAAGTATCTACACCCAATCACTCTGGATCTCTTAGGAGCAACTTCTGACCACCAACGTCCCCACATACTGTATGCTCCAGGTTTTGCAGAACAAACGCCCCTCATGTAGACTCTCGACTCATTAAACCTCCCACAAAACATGGATTGAACAACCTCTTCAGTCTTATAAGAGTCTACACCCAGCTCCTCACCGCGTCGTCCCTCGGTGCCTCCCTGGTTGGGCAGCTTCGTCCAGCGCGCGATGCCGGCGGTCTCCGTCGAGGTGATCTCGCCCACCTGACGAACTTGCGTGGAGGTCCGGCGAATGGAGCCGAGGTTCCTTTGGGGGAATAAGGAAAAAGGCAACGCATCCAATCCAACAAAAAGCACTTCATTGGTGGGAACATGTTGGGGAATAAAAAGAACAACAACAGGAGCATCCAATGAACTCTGAAGACCGCTTCATTAGTGGGAACATGAGGCAAGGGTGATTAATATGGCATGTTATACTGAAAAGTTCCAACAGACCTTGGGCAGGTCATAGGCGACCTACGCTGTACATAAGTGGGTTTGGGGTATTGACTATCATTTGGTCCGAAGCTTTCATGAGATAGAATTTGGTTGTCTTTTTCATTCCAGGGAATTGTATAAACTTATTCTTGGTCTCCACTGCAGTTGAGAAACCACCTGGTGTAAAGTCGCTGAGTTCACTCTGTTGGCTGTTGGCCCGATATCCCCTTTTATCTTCCACACGCCCCAAGTGTCTGGCTCCACCAAATGTGAGGCTCCAGGCTCCACCTTCAGCAAAAGTCTACACTTCCCAGCAGTCCACACTTCCCCATCCTCATCCTCGCCTTAAAATAGTTGAAACTGTTGTCGCACTGACTCTCGCAGTAGCACACTTCCACCTGCCGGGCTGGTGCCCAGCACAGATCGACTCGCCGACTCGCGACCAGGGTGTCGACTGGGTTTTCACCTACCAAAGGTTCTATGTCCCTGCGGTCATTGGAGTGGCTCATCTCACTGCCAATCCATAACTGCAGTTAGATTCGGTTGACTAGAGTCTTGTTCCTGAAAAAGTCATCTGCCATTTTGTCATCCACACAATGGCATCCAAACAATGAGATTTGCTTGCTTTGTGAGCTCTGGTGTATAAATACATTGACCCATCCCAAACAGGACCAATGGAACGACTGGCGGCGGAACACCTCCATCGGGGGGCAGTTGATCTCGTGTAGAAGTATAGGTCCATCTGATCGATCGGTGGTGTCTGAACGAGACGTTCGAAACACTCCGGACCTTGCTTTCCATGGGCATCAGCCCCAAAAGGGCTGGATCGGCCCAGAACTTGTAGTCCCGCCGATCTCCTGCAGAACTCACTCGCCACGTCGCGGAACTGCTGAGGCATCTGTTTTTTTGCAACAAAATTGAGTGAAACGGGCCTCTAAGAAGCCTTAAGGCACTGCGAAACCAGCACCTGACTTTTGTTGCCGCTCCACGGCCAACGGGAGCACGCGGGCGGACCCGTGTCGTCCTCCGATGAGGTGTGCGAGGCCGTTGATCAAAATCCCGTTCTCGTCGTATTGCAGGGGCGGCTCCCAGGCGATGTCATCGGTCCTCGGGTCTGGTGAAGATGGCGAAAGAGAGAGAGAGAGAGAGAGACAAAGAGCATCGATGGTGATCATGGCTGATCAGTTTTCTTTTCGAAAAGAGAAAAACAACAGGACCAAAAAACAACATAAATCATTCTTAGATTTCTTAGTGCATGTGGGTTTTGGGTAATCGAATTCCTGCAACAGATTTGGGTGATTCCATTGAGCTCCAACTCTGACTCCCGAGGAGATCTGATCTCTGCAAGAAAAACACATAAAGGTTAACCAGAGTTTTGGACTTGGACCACTTGCCGGTGGGGAGACCACTTGCCAAAGCAAGTCGGGCAGGTGATCCACAAAACTCCGTCATGGACAAGTTCAGCTCATATGCTTCGGACCCCAAACGTCCCTTGACTTGAAGGCCCTTTGATGGAAGCCATCCTTCGCATGCAGAAGCCTCTACAACCCAAGCAACAACAGTGGACAAATATCCCTTCGGAAGACTTTCCTCTAAGAGGCAGGGGGTTGTACATGTTACCACCCAACAAAAGCTTGGATCTGCGGGAGGTGTGAACCACATCGGCATTCTTTTCCAAAAAGACGTGCCTTTTCTCCTCCAAACATGCCGGTTAAAAAAAAAAACGTCTGGTTTTGGTGCTCTCTCTCTCTCTCTCAGCCCAAGTCTCATGCTGGTCTCGATCTTACATCGACTCTGTGGCTCCCAAATGGCTCGTTCCGGCACCTCGATGTACACCACTCCATCGGGGCCTCGTGGAGGAAAACGGACAACGTGCCGCACACAAAAACCAACGATTTTCCTACCTGAAAAGGGGGTGGGAGGAGGAGGAGAAGATGGTTGGTCGGATGATTTAGTTGGATGGTTGGTCCGGATTTCGTTGGTCGAGATGGCCGTGGTCGTCCAAGAAACGGAAGACACTCATGGGCCCTCATGGACCGTGCTGGCCGCTGGAAAATAACATGATCCTCGACAAACAGGAGGTAAACTCCACGTTTATCTTTCTTGCAGGGAGGGTAATACCAATCAATTCTTGATTTGCACTATGATGAATGCCTGAAGTGTTACCCTCCCTGTCATTGGGGCATTGCGAGAGGCCTTCTTGGCTTTCATTCCTGTTTAGGGCTGCTTAGGGTCATCGAAAACAGTGAGAAAAACACAACAAATGACCAGCCCTAAGCACTGGAGTGAGCAATGTTCTAGAGCTACAATACGGCATGAACTTCCTATAATTATGCAGATCGCAATGATGTATGCAGTTCTTTTCTTGGACTTGACTATATAGACAAAAACTGAATATCTTTCCTATCGAATCAATTTAATTAGACCTAATACATGTCCAACGGGGCTGGCTTTCCAAACCATCCCCTGCTCTCCATCTCCCACACAGAAACTGTTCCACCCTTGCCTGGAGGAGGAATGCCAGGCAGGAACTTCACCCGATTGTCGGTGGCAGCAGCGCAAGACGTTCCACCTGGCCACCGCCGATCGTCCCCGCCGACGTCCGCGGTTCGGCGGCTCGAGCTCCGCCCGTTGGCAACCGGGTCTTTTTCACCCAGCCGATCTGTCCAGCCGATCTGTCGGTGTTCTTCTCTTCCTTCTTCGGTGGAGAAAGCCAAGTAAAGATGCCCCACGTCATACCCTCCCTGAAACAATCATGGACCCCCAGCCAGTATAGGAAAAACCACTTCCATGTTTGTGGAAGGGAGGGTACCAGGTCACGGATGTTTGATTTTCGATGTCCACCGGACCGGGTGGCACACTGGGTAATTCGGCGAACTGGTAAATCCACGAACTGGTACACTCTGAATTGAACACATGGAAGTGGATGCCCGTAAGACGCCGCAAGAGAAGACCTTTCTTCGTTAACCCACGGAGGGCAAACTTGCGTTCATCTGTCAACCCGACGGCGACCAACAGAAACAAAGCAACAAGCATGACAAGTATGGTCAACAATTAGATCGACCATTGAAAGCAAAAGGCCTTCCTACACAGCATGTCCCAAATTGAGGCATTTGGCCCAATTTGGCCCAAGTGTCTACCCCCAATAGGTATGAATCCTAGTGGAAAAAACAATGAAGCGTCACCACAACCTCATCAACATGGAGGTGATCTGTAAACTGTAAACCTTATAAACCTTTGTGGAAACCGCTCGCTCCTTTTGTGATGCAATGATTTTCACGCCGTCTTGGCCTCGGACAGAATGACATTCGCCCTGTAGGTGACGCAGTGACCCAGGGACTACGATTCCATCCCATACGATCCCAGGGAGTCAGAGCGAAACACACATAATTGCAAACAACCGGATCGTTTACTGGGCAACAGGGTGGGGGCAATGTGGATCAATCACTTACACCCGGCTGATGGGAGGAAAACCAGCAGCTTCTGTTCATACGCTCGGACGACTCGTGTATAAAACATTTCTTTGACAGGTGCTGCAAGATGTTGTGAGGTCTTTGTCAGGACGCAATTCCAAATGCAGTCCCCTAAAGAAAATATTAAGATAAATTATGAAGAGTGGGAGTCTCAATGATATGAATGGGGTAAATACGGTTAAATAACATCTTGTACCCACTTGAGATATATAGATTCAAGATGATTCAAGTCCACATGGGCGACGCCCTCGATGAACCACATGTGACGACTAAATGGGCGACGCCCTCGATGAACCACATGTGACGACTAAGAAGTCAAGAATGGCGCCTGGAGGACATTCCACTCGCAGGACAAAGGGCTGCCTGCCAAATCTGCCCGCTAAGTTCACACCGATTCTCTAAGTCTCTCTTAGTGGTTCTCCAATTCTTCCATATTTCTCCCCACGCTTTACCATCTTTACCTTGCTCATCCGATGAGCTAGAGTTTGTCTCCGTGGTCCGTTGACCTCGCACTCTTGACTAGTTGGCTGCGTGAGAATCAAATAATATCCCCACGCTTTGGACCCGCAAAAGCATGAATCCATTTGATACTCCAAAGGACGAGTAGAACCTGGTCTTTGACCTGAAGTATTGGTTTTGTATGACCATCTCTAGTAAAATGAGGTCTCTGACTTGTAGGGATTTGATACTCCAAAGGACCCTCTGTTTTTCACTGTGCCCCCACCAACCATTGGTGGTGTCCAAAATGGACTCGGACTGTGTGGGTCGATCGGATCGTGTGGGTCATCTGCTGCAGTAGGCCGTTTCATGCCGTCTCTGCTTTTGCCCGGTATCAAAAAAACACTCCAGCACAATGGCCACTGGTTTCTCCTAAAGTTCTTTTTAACTGAAGAAGCCAAATCACCAAAAACGAATTCTCCACCTGACCTGGTCACCTAGGGTGTCAAAGCATCTGCATGGAAGAACACTGCACCGTCTATGTTTGAAAGCACTTGGAAGAATCGTGGGAGTCCTTCTCTTCAACCTGCGACCAAATGGTAAATGATGGCAAATGCATGGTTGTGAGAAAGTAGCTGACTCAATCCCAGCTACTCCGTGATTAGACTTAGAGACATGAACATGTTTTTTGATGCGACGGGTTCGTTTGGGACTCTTCCATACTCTTCCCACCTAACCTGGGTCACCTGCACACCTATCTCTTGCCTCATCTCCCAGTTGGTCCAAGTTACTGAGGCAAAACCCGCATGAAGGGCAAGTTGCCTGCGTCGAACAAGGGAGAAACGTGTGGCCATTTTCTTCGAACGACTCGCGTGACGGCTTCAGCTGCTATATTCCACATAGTTATGGATTGTTGAGGAATGTAGGCTGATGATGATTCAACCCCAAGCCTCTTCAGAGGTTGACCCCAATCCATGGACGGGGTGTCAATGGATCAGTCTACATGACGAAAAGACTGGAGGAGTCTGTGAACCGCGGCGGAGTTGACACTCCAACAAAAAGGTGACAGTAAAGGACGGATGCCTTTGGAGGATACAATGTGAAGTCCAAACAACACTTGGAGGAAGTTTGGTGTGCTTTTGGTTTGAACATCTTAAAAAAAGGATAAACCAAAACCATGAACAAACCCACCTAACCGTGACACGAGTTTGCTACCATTTTTCGCTCGTTCTTCAAACACCTGATCAGGGCACTCAATAATCAAGGTCTCAACGCTCCATGCTTCCAAAGTGAGTGCACATTTGTTGTCTTCGCAAAGTCCAGGTAAAGCTCTCTCAAGTGTTCATTGTGTTCATTGGGTAAACCTAGCCGTATGCGCCATATGGTCGTGAGTCATTATGATCATTATGATACCAAACATGTCCCCATAAATTCACACCCTCATTGACTCATTGTGTTCCGTTTGGAGCGTGTAAACCTTCCTACCTCTTTCCTAAAATTCCTGCCCCACCAGACCATGGGATTTTATGGCTATAGAATCCCGAACGACATGAATAACCCTTGTTTCTCGTTCTTTACTAAGGATTTTAACTGTTACACGAGGTCACCGCATTTGTTTCAATGTGTTCGTTTTCCTCGGACGCCGGACGGCGTCACCGGTGGGTCACTCCCCAAAAAAGAAAGAACGGCCACCTTCGGAGCCACAAGAGGAGTAGGTCTCCACGTCACAAATCCTCAGAACAAAGAGACCCAGGAAGCTAACAGGAGAGCAGGGATATACTGGCGGCAGACTGAGGAGTTAGGGCTGCTAGTGTTATAGGAGTTATGCTATGTTGCAGCGCAGTATATATGGAGTTGTAGCATGTTGTAGCTGGGCTCTATACACATGGCTCTAGATGTTGCTTCAAACAGCCATGATGAACTCCCTTGCTTTGAGAGTTGCTGACCCGGAGCCGTGGCACTCCTTGCTGTGGGTGATCGGATGGAGGTGATCGGATGTCCTCCATCTCTGATCTGTGACTTGATTTGTTGGTATTTTATGGGACTGGAATGCTTAATTACTTAATTCCCTCTATTCACGCCATCATTCGCTTTGACCCCTTGACCCCTGAAATCAGTCATTCAAACTGGTCGTTCAATGAGTATACCGGTACTTCCCAGCCAAAATGGGCCTCGACACCCCGGGACTCCCTGCCGAATCATCCAGTAGTAGATCACCCCGATGGGTTGGATGAACTCGCTCGCATGGTCGCAAGCCTCGGGTCGACGAAGCGCATTGGACGACCTCCGTCTGTAGGATTGTCACCCCTGTCCTGTCAAGTCAATTCTTGACAAATTCATCCACTTGGTGGAACCCAGCGCACTATATAATAGTGACTTCACTTCTGCAAGAGTCATGCACTTTTCGTCATAGTCCAGCCCCTCCATGAGCAAGTTCAGTTCAGCATTGTCAAGTGTTTTTTCTCATTTGCACGCAGCCATGACGTGGTCTTGAAACGATGTTGCGAATGTTGAGGATGTCTACCACATCATTGATCATCTTTACCATGTAACCCAGCCTGATGTGTTATTGTTGGCAAAACCCACAACACTAAGTCACTAAGTGCAGTTGTAGTTACACATCAACCTAGCTACACAGCTATGTGGTGATTCTCCAGGTGAAAGGGACCAACAGCCGTCAACTAGTAACTATAAGCCAACACGGAGGAAACGGAATTCATTTCCCAAATTCGGACGTGACAGCGTGACATCCCCAAAAAGCAAATGCCCCCCGGCATTCCTGACACCCACAACTACTGGTAACCCCCCCAAAACTGGTTGGGACCAACTGTTGGACACCCCAAATCAGTTGGACACTGAACGCCCTGGTTGGACGACACCCGTGGAAACCACGTGACGAAGAGGGTGGCGTCCACCGGGCCATCGTAGTTGGGACCTCGAGCGAAGAAGGATGGACTGCGGCAGACGGAGAGAGCGACGGAAGAGGCTTGGCTAAGAGATCAAGTCGTTCTTCAAAAGGGTGAGAACTCCTCTAAGTCTCTAAGTTACAGTGAATCAATGGGCAGAAGGTCTTCCTTTGACAGAATCAATACACATCACATCCATTCGAAGCTTTCTGTTTCTGAAGTCTTGACCAGTAGTAGTCGTACCAGCTGTAATTACGTTATACATATGTTCTTCATCCATTTTCCCCAGCATGGTCGTACCTGGGAGTTTCGGACAGCTCGGATGGTGGACAGTGTGTGACCTTCACTCCTCCCCATCCATCGAGCCGAACTCGCCGAACCACTTGGAACCACCGGGCGCCAAACAGGGCACCCGGTCAGCCCGGTCACCGTGAGGGTTCGACGAAGACATGCCGAGACACTCCATGGGACTGCCATGCATGCCTACATTGACCCCCCAAACCACCCCAATGTAGGCATATATGGCATACATGGAGTGTCTCGGCATGTGACATCATGTGACCAATCCGCCTCTCCAGAGCAACACCCCTAGACCCCCAAACCACACCCCAAAAGCCCCGAAACCAACCCTAATTATATAAAAACACAGAAACTGTTAAGCTGTGCGCCACAAATTAATCATACTATATAACCCCCAGTCACAAATCGCCACAACACACAACTTTCCCCATCTGCCCCCCATCTGCCCAAGCCATCGTGTTTTTGTCAACGTCTGACGTACAACGACCTCTTTGCCTTCCCAGCGGCAATAGCAGGCAGTGATGGTAAATCCCTTCGTCACGTTCGTCCGCACGCTCGGCAGATTGGCCGCCGTCGAGGCGTCGGCGTCCAGGCCGCTGCCCGTCGGCGGCGCCCACAGGAAGTCCTGCCCGGCGAGCGAAGCGGCGTGCGGGGGCAAGTGGTGTGAAGCGGTGTGAAGCAGTGGAGGAAGTGGGTAACCTGGATGCAATGGCAAAAGGGGGTAGAATCCGGAATCGAGGATTATGAAGGAATAAGATGGAATGAACATGATGTGGAACTGGACCTTTGGTGATGTAAAGCTGCGCCATAGGAAGCTTTACTTTGATCATCATGGATCATCATCACTGGATCCTCTTCGATCACTTTTTCGGCATCCACGTCCAACTTTTCACTTGGGAGGCACTTGGTATACTTGTGATACAACTTATTTGGTATCTTGTTTGGTATACTTAGTATACTTGGTCCACTCTCCGATACAACTTTTCACTTGAAAGAGTTTGTGAAGGAAATCGTGTGATACCAAGAGCAGGAGACCTCCCAGTTCGATCGCTTCGTTCGCAACATCCGATGTGTCAAGAACGTTGTTTTGGGAGTATGGTCCATGGAGCGGGTGATCCATTCTATGTGGTATAGGTCTTTTCTTTCGAAGTCCATCCAGTCCTTACGAGAGGTCCAGACCGTGGCATGTGAGAGGGGGTTGTATGCTGCTAAGCACTGCGCGCATTGGTGCAATGGTCCAGTCCCATGGACGGACTCGGACGAACTCCTTTGGATTGAAAGGATCACATGGAGCCGTGCCCAGCTTCTTCCCCGCGCCACGTGGGGAGGGGTCCCCCCCGCGCCTCGTAGTTGGCGGTTTCCGGAGAGATGTAGTCGCCAGTGATGACGTTGGAACACTCCTGGGACCCGCACTGCTTGGGAAAGGAGATTTACAGGCATTTACAGGTCAAAGACCTCATTTTAATGGAGTTGATCATACAAAAACAAAAGGACCAGGCTTTACTCGGTCTTAGGACCTGTAGAGCTAGCCAAGAACAAGACATGATTGCTTTTGAACCATCGGACTCTTGAGCTGAACATCGAGCCCTGAAATCGAGCCCGTCACCAGTCCCAGAGTCCCAAAGAGGTCATGCTTAGCTTTCACGAAACTTCTTAGCATGGGACTGTGAGGCTCCGGGACTCCTGACATGAAGCTTTCAAGCAACAAATGGAAGTGCACGTGTGTTCTTTCGGGGGGAGACCCCCAACGAATGGAATTGTGTCGGCCAGCACCTGTTCATCGAGCCGCAACTACGCTTCCATGCACTTTCCATCGATAGTAATGTTTGAGCAACAATTCATTAATAAGTCTTTGTTGTGTTAGAATGGCTTGCAAGCAAACATGAACTAAAGTGGCTCTGTATATTGGACAGTTCATGACAGTTCCAACTTCGTTGCTTGTTGAACTTGCTGTTTTGGCCCTCTTCAGGGCTTCAGTCTCTGCTATGGTCGCTATATCTTGCTTTGGTTTCATCTTTAGCAAACCCTATACTGAGCATGCAAGACCTGAGACCTGTCATTAAGAAAGGATACAGGAAAAGCACACACACACCAACTGAATACTGATCGGACATGAGTTGACTCCATGACTCGATCCGGGAGGGAACTTGTCAATCCATGACCCGCCTGCCGCACAGCAGGCGTGAAGACGCCATCCACGAAGGTATCATCACCCCAGGCCTCTTCGGTGTGTGCGAGAGCACCGGAAACAAAAAAAAAAAAAACAAAGAGAGCTCAAAATCAAGTTCGAAGGTGTCGCAGACAGAACTCTACAGTAACCTCCATGAGAAGAATTCTACAGATTTTGAGAAGAACCTCCATGAGGTTCGAACCCTCCATGTTCTTCTTCTTCTGACACCACAAAGCCTCTAAAGCCGACTCTTCCATCTCACGTCCGCGCCGCCACCGTGCCGCCACCGCCCGCCTGGGTCCAGCTCACCCGCGAGGTGCCGGCCAGCTGCACCGTCCAGCCATCGCGGCCCCCGCCGTAGAGGCGGAAGTCGATGCGGCAGCTGCCCAGGCCCTCGCCTATCGTCGAGGCTGCTTGGGTGGGTCGTGTGTGCCGTGTGGGTCGTGTGGGTCGGTAGGAAGGATTGCTCTTCTTTCGGTGGACACCGGTGTGTCAAACAGGTGTGGACACTGGTTGGGGGTGACAAAGAGGTGACCCGGTGATGGGACTCGGAGGCGATAGGACTTGGATGGATTCTCCTGATATTTCCCCTCAAAAAATCCCTGGGAATGGAAGTGATCGGACTTGATGACCAAAAACTGGCACTGGTAAATCAGCTGATCTGCAGGAATTTGTCTGGATGAGCTGCAATAGTTCAGAAACATCAAGAACATATGCTGGATCACTTGCAACACTCTTCATTCTGGCAGCACAGCAGCTGGTCAGGTCCTTGTATTTCACTCAAGAAACTGACAATATGACCAAAAGCCACGGTACCCTAGTGTGTTTGTAGTTGTTTTGTGACGACTTGCTAGCGTGTGCTTACAAATCCAAACCCATATATTAAAAAATATAAACACATATTGTTCGACGGTGTTCATGTTTCAGGTGCATTCGTGCCAAACATGTGAAACTCACACATCCACTTTCAACCCACGCCTGCATAGGCCACGTAGCAGTCCCATCGCTCATTGGCCAGGCAGCCATTGGATAAACAATTGGAGGCCACCCCCACCACAGTGATGACCACTGGGACGAGGTTATTTCTCCACCTGGGCCGGTCTTGGACTTTGAATGCGCTGTGACAAAAGAACAAAGGTTCTCACCGGTCCGGTAGTCAAGGATCCGATCTCAAAACATCAAGCAATCAAGCCGATCTCAACGTGTCTTCGTTGAAACAAAGAACGCATAAACAAGAATCATAGGAGGTCCCTGTTTCATCTCCGGGATGACCTGAAAAACGCCTTTACCTTTGATCCGACAGTGCCTTCGTCTTAGAGGATCGAAGAAGAACCGCCGAAGAACAACAATAGCTCAGCAGCGCATATTCACACGGGACGTCCTCTCGAAAGCCACGGTGCACGGTGTGGAAGGACTGGCTGTTTGAAGAAAAAACATGTGGTGCAGAAAGCCAAAAAAGGGTTAGTATCGGTAAACCAAACATTCCACTGTTCTTGTTTAGTGCGCGGAAAGCGATTCCCACAAAACAAATGGTTAAAGGTAATATATAATATAATTTATATATCTTTTCCTGGGTAAGAAGAAGGATTTACCGGCAATCCTTCGGTCGCAAAATACCAAGGCACTCGTCCCCAAAAAAGCTGCCATCTGGAGAGTAGCAAAGCACGTAGAAGCCGCCATGCCTCAGCTTGTCAAAGTATACAGAGGGGTATATAATTCCTGAGCCACAGCCAACAATCCAAACCCATGAGTAGTAACAGGATAAATTTATATACAGTGGTTTCAGAGTAGATGGCGCAATCCCCAAGTTTGGTGGTCCTGGTTTATAAGGACCCCCATATTAAATAAAAAAACATGTGTTTGTGCCATCTACTCTGAAACCACTCTAAATGCATCTAAACTCTGTGAGTTCTGGGTCATATTTTCTTATCATAGACTTAGTCATAGCCACTTGGTCGGAACATGGATCATTCACATCTACACCATGGAACTCGATGGCATCGGGCGATCGATGGCACTCAAACAATCACACCCTTGTTTGTTCGTTGCTTGGGCGATCGCGGCGATGGGATGGCCGGAAACAGCTGGAGCCAAGTCTAGGCTGGAGCCAATTTTGTTTGTCCCATCTGAAATCCTACAGAGGGCGATGTGGTTGGCAAACGCTTTTCAACAGGCACTTGGGACGCAAATCCAAGTAAGTGGTCTTGATTGCCTGCAGCAAGGCTCTGGGACACTCCAAGTAATCCTCTTGAAGCAAACAACCCACTTCAGCACTGTGACTGTAATTTGTGTTGTTTTTATCCCTCCCTGTGTGTAGTGCAAGAAGTTGTTACGTACTTTGTGACTGCATCCGAATCCCACTCATTCCAAGTGCAACCTTTCCTATTATAGACATCACTGGCATAAGATACTGTATCATATCTCTCTCTGTCAGCACAACGACGTTCCTCTCTCATCTCCTCCGCTTCCTTCGATCCAGGTGCATAAAGGTCAGGTGTGGCCATTGCACTTGTTGAAACAAGGCCTCAATCACGACGGTCACGACGCGCTTCAGGCGCGATCTACCCAAAGGCTTTCGGACATGGACATGACTCCGATCCCAAAGCGGAATACTCTCCGAGTCATTGAAGTGGCGTTCACCACCTGTTTGTAGAGAAGAATGGTCTTCCATGTGCTGAACTGTTCCAATGCCATGAGTATTTCAGGGAGTACTACTGGAAATGGCTTCTTTCCAAGGCTGAAGAGCGCCTCGTTCCAGGGTGCCACGTACACGCGAACCAAACAGGTGGATTCGGAGGCTCCGCCGCAATCATTCCTCACCGGTTTCTAGAAACAACTTATCAATACTGGGAGTATCGTAATTATATATTAAGGGTATATATCATTTACCAGTAACAGTGGATGATAATGGTTCAGTTGCAGGCCTTTCTCTACAGTAGTGTGTTATTGTTTACCGACTCTTACAAACATAACACACATGGCAATAGGACAAACCCATGACAAACCCAACTTTTTGTATAGTTCGTGAAACTGTGATTCGCTCCCGAGTCGCCTCGCCACCGGCTCGCCAGCGACGCACTGTACGCTTGCGCCCTGGAACACAGCGCACGCTGGAGGCTGCACACCCAGGTTTACTGGGCGCTGGAATCTCCACCGTCTCGTAATCTACCGTGTCTTTTTCTCCTGACACTTCCCGCCACACTGGCAAGTGCTGAAACATTCCAACTGGTGTGCGTGTGTGTGTTCCTGGACGGGTCAACCGCGCACGCGTGCCACCCCGTCGGCATTCGTAGCACGTACATCGCCTCCAAGGAACGTTGGTGCCACCCTGCGGCATTCGTAGCACGGCACCCGAGGCCAAGGGCGAAGCGCTCTTGGTAAGTTGGGTGGAACCTCAACTGACCAACTGCCGGCTGATGTGTGTGTGTGTGTGTTTGTTTTGTTTTAATGGTTTTTGTTTCTGTTCTTGTTGGTTGTGTTTGTTTGTTCTTGGGTGGCAACGAAAACACTGCTTACAACGTTGTGTTATGTTGTGCTTAGTGTGGACTCTTGGATACTTTTGGTGGCCTCTCGAAGTTTGATCAAGTGCGACTTTTCTCAGGACCGGGTTTGGACCTGTGTCAGACTGGACCTGTAGGGCAAAACGGAAAACTTCTTTCGATCTATGTCACTCCTCGAGGAGTCACACAGAATGTTCTTCCATGTTCCTCCCAAGTTGCCAAGCATTTGTTCTTTTTGTGGCCGCAGCTGGCTCAAGTTGTCCTGGTCATCAGCAAAAACACCAATTGTAATCTCAAGTGTTGATTCTACTGACCCAATTCACAAATTCATACCACTACATGCTCTATCTCTGCTCTACTCAGAGGATCTCAGAGTTACAGTTACACCTTAAATCTCAAACTATATCCCACACACTCCATGTATGGAATATATGCCTACATTGACCCCCCAAACCACCCCAAGCATATATGGCAGTCCCATGGAGAGTCTGGGTATGAAACCAAAACCACTCTTCGTTCCCGCCGTCCACACCGGCACACACCGGACACCCGCCGTGAGAGTCTGCGGTAGACCGAGGTGCTGTTGCGTGTCAAGGCCATGGGCACGTTGTAATCGGCGCGCTCGCAGGAGCCGCGGGTGGCGTCGGAGTAGACCAACTTGATGATCGCTTCCTGCCGAGACGGCGGCGCGGTCCAACCGCGGCTGGAATTAGACGACATCACTGGGTGAGGCTGCGGTTTTTGATAGTCCAAGGTAGGCTGCGGATCAGGAGTGATGTTCGGAGCTGATCACAGAAATGGTGGGGTGTCTCCTCACATGTGTAGAGACTTCTTTGGATTGGGACGGGGTGTCAGGCTTGTGACACACGGATTGGTGGATGGTGGAGCTTGGGATGTGTATCCACAACGAACAGAATAGCTGGGAAGGGACAAGTAATTAAACTAATATTAAACACATCTACTGTATATAGAATTAACCTGAAGTAGATTGAATAGAATATATATTATTATATATATATATATGAACCAAGTAGGATTGTACTTATCCTTATTGTGCTGTGGATATGTATTTGACATCATCTGTTAAAGAGGATAACTCCGCAAGTTGAGGGTTTAGTCGTGTTCAGTAGAAGTACTAAGGACGCAGAAGCATTCCTGGAGCTCCAACTACCTCCTTTTAAACCCACCTTTCTCGGATTTTTGCCCACAAAGAACAGGACAACCTCAGTGACAGGATCGCACCAGGTGACCAAACGTCCTTCTTCGCAGATCATTTCAATTAGTCTTGGAGGCCGTGCTGAGTGCTCTACAGGTGTTCATGGTTACGTTGACTCTTCATTGCAAGGCTACGTTCCAGCCTTACACACCAGAAATTGCCAAAGTGTTGAACATCCAGTGGCCAGTGAACACCGTGTGATTTCTGCTGGTCTTTCACGTCACTGCTCCCCTAAACATGTGTCTCTAGATCAGATCTTTGGAAGATCCACATGTTTTGGGGTTTAAATGCAGGACATGGAATCCACCCGCACCGAAAAACCGCGAACGACCAGCCAGTCACATCAGTCCTGATGTTCAATTCCAAATTGGTAGTCGACAGGCATGCTAATCTGTACAGTGCTGTACTTGTAGCCAGCAAGTACAGAGATACTAACCTGGACGACCGTTCGACGACTCAGCTCTCAGCTCCGGACGGTGGCTTGGGGACCATGGCCCGAGCCCGATTCCCGATGGTCCCGAAAGCACCGAAGGGGTCGAGTTTTTGGGGGGTCACAGCCTGGCCACCCAGGGTCCTGAGAAGGACGTTGGCTCCTGGAGAAGGAGCTTTCGATGTGGTTTTCGATGTGGACGGTTGTCGCGGAGCTCTGTGACGCTGCACTGAGGGTACAAATATTGGTTCTGCATATAATATATACAGTAACCATAGTGAAACAATGTGAAACATGTATAGTGAACGACCATTCCTTCGTAAGTCCTTCGATAGATGTTGAGGGTCTCCTCCTCCTCCTCTGGTCCTGCAGCACCATTGCCTAGACCCTCAAAAGAACTCCGCAAAACTATGTAAAACTGGAAGACTTGCCTTTTGAACAACTTCAAAGCCCAACAAATGAACCTCACAATGTGAGCAGCTGCAGCTGCAGTGTCTATACACCTTAATTTGGGTTATATGGATTTTCTCAGACTCTTTCGCCGAATTCACCCTATCCTCCGGAGAGGTTCAGTGCCCAAGCCAAGGGACAGCGGATAGGCTGCCGCTCCCGAAGGCGTCGCTCACCAAAGCACTTAGAAAGCCGAGGCCTCGACGTCTCGTTTGCTTGGAGCCCTTACCCGGGATGGTTAATGAAATTCAGTCGCCACCAAGGACCAGTACCCCTCGTTTTTGTGGGGTGTTCTGGTACAAGAATGATTATACATGATTTTACTTCTCCAGGTTTGGGTGTTGATCACGCAGTCTACATTCTCAATCCATTGCGATGCCCCTCGGCTTCCGATGGGCAGGTCCCTGCCGCCCAGTGACGGGTGCCGGTGGGGAACTCCCACTCCTCCTGGGCGGTTTCCATCGTCCGATGTTTCGGTCGGAATGATCCACGAGTACTCGACCGTGGTATCTTGAGCGATGGCCTCCATCCTACGAACGCGATCTGGTATACATACCTGGAGCCATTTGAGAACTGGATGCAGATCTTCAAACAAAGGATGAGGGATCCGAGCAAAGCCAGGGAGGCAACACGGAATATTGTTTGAGAGAGCGTGCTTGCAAGTCAGAGGAAGCACATAGCTTGCATGACTACATTATACATGATACAAATATACATATAACTTAACTCAATCACTCACTAACTTAAACTTAACTATGAAGTGCTCTGAAAAGGACTTTCAATCACTGTGAATGATTGACTTTCTGGTCTTTTCCCATTGCCTGTGCCAAAAACATGTCATCCTTCTGTCATGATCATCCCCTTCTTCTCAACAACCCGCCCTCGTTCTCCCTGGATCCTCAACTCCGTCTGCAGCCGTCTGGAGGCATCTGACGATCCTTCTCCGCCGCCTGAGGCACAAACAAATTCCTCCGAACTGGCAAGCTAGGTGAGAACATGGTTTTCAACCATGGGCCGCTAGCAGCCATGTTTCTTTTCATCTCCTATCTCCTGATGCACTTGAACATCAAAGTAGCGGTCCAGTTGGGATTTCGGACGGGACGTGTCCAGTGTTTCTCATGCCGCTGCACGGTCAACATGACTGAAATCAGCCAATGGTCATCAGTTCCACGGTGGCCAGATTAGATGGCTCAGTTCCACGGGTTTCCCCAAACACACGGTCCACTTCTCTGTTTCACGGTTGGGCGCCTGACTTCACATGTCCATGAAAGCCACACACCTGTGGGGGTGCCCCAAAGGCCACAAAATCACCTACTTCTCTGCAGCGGACCACATGGAACCTGAAAACCACTGGGTTGTAGAGGAAAACTGGTTGAAACCATCGGTCAAGTCTGAGGTTTCCTGCCGTGTTAGGTTGCAGGAGAGTAAATCAGCAGTCTTAGGGGATCTCCAATGCTGTAGAACTTCGGCTAGGGATTCTTCCATCCTTCCCCACCTCGCCACCCGGGATCTTTCAATATCCGCATCCCCCAAAAAAACAACACCCCTGCTCCCTCAGGCGTGACTCTTCTTTTCTCACGTTTTGGTCGCCTCGCCGCCGTCCTCCGTGAGGTGTTGTCGCCTGGAACGGCGCGGCGCCGAACAACCCGCGGCGCGCCGTGGTCGCCGCGCCGCAGCAAATGGTGCGAACTGGAGCCATGGAATCATGGGACCAAAGGATTCAGGGAATGCACTGCACGCGGTAACTCAGTTGAAAGGGTACCTGCTGCGACGTACAAGGACCATCACGCTGGTTCTGTTTGTGGGTCGCTGATTGCAACCATTGGGACGTAACGAAACAAAGATCATGTGTTATGTCTTTTCCTGGGCTTGCGGACTCACCATCACTAGAAGCCTGGCGATTGATCCTAGTTATGTAAATAGCCGCACTCACACATCTAGAGTCGTTTTGAGGCACACACCACCTACAGCTGCAGTCCCCAGGTCCTGTCTCTTGGTCCTGCAACTTCGTATTGACTATATTGTGTTTTGTTGCATGAGATCTGAGATCAAGGTCCAGTAGAATGAGGACTGAGTTCAGGCGCTCCGCAACCACCAGCTTTCAATCTGGTCAGTGGCAGAGTCAGGTGCCATTTCGAAACATGAAGGGAGGATGGGTCTTCTTCCAACAAAAAATCATGTTGGTCTTGTCATGTCCTCCGCAACTGCCGCGCCTGCGGTCGTGCCTGCGGTGTCCTGGATGGGTGGGGGCTCAACTACTCCCACCCCCCGGCGAAGCACAGGAGCCTTCTACGACTGACATGTAGCTTGGGAAATGGGCTTCGTGGGATTTTGGGGAGGGAGAAATGTTTTTGTTGATAATTTAATACCGTTTTCGATTGGGGTGCATCTGAAGGTGTGACTCGTGACCAGATTTCAACTGTTTGAAGTTTGGAGAAGGATTTTGCTTGACGAAATCAACATGTGAGCGACACGTGTCTCACTCTGGTTTCCCAAACGAAACCAGTGAGCTGAGGCCCCTTTTGCAACACTGACAAAAGTACCTTCAAATATACCAGGAGTCACATGTCGGGGTGTTTTTAAGTCCCTAAGTGAGTGGATGTTCTGGGCACTCCTATCCTCCAAGTTCGGCACTTGTGACTCCTGGTAGATGTGCGTGGTGTATGGAAGAGTCTTGGACCCGATGTCCAACTGCGGGGTGCAAAGATGTTCAAATGCCGGTCAACCTCTTGGCCAATATGCGGGATGCACAGGCTAACATACATTCACCCACCTTCACCCACCTTGGACTTGGCCAAGTTCCACGCATTTCTCCAACCCCCACAGTTCTGGGATCGGCACTAATATGACTGACTCAAATCCATGGCAAAAGGAAGCTGCTCTTTCGGCTAGCCATGCAGCCCTTTGGAGTCCGGTCTCATTGATATACACCTCCAACCAGAGTCATCGGGCGCCCCGCCCAGTCGCCGGTCCTCCTGGAGCTGTTGGACCACTGGGCCGCCACGAGGCAAAGAGACCAAAGCCACAGCCGCCTCGGGCGCGGCGCAGCAGCTTGGCGCGGCGGGCTTCCGAGCTCTTCGGGGCGGCACCCGATGCGGGCTGGGCTCAAACAAACGAGCGGTTGGCCTCCGTCGGAAAGGATGTCGATTGAAAGGATACCTCTGCAAAGTATGACCTCCTCGCGGACGAGTTGTTTCCAATTGGGTGAGCCTTTAGGGTTTAGGGTGGACTCACATGGACACGTCCGGTCCCTGAGAGAAAAGAAACACCTCCGCCGTCCGCCTTTGCGCAAAGCAGAGTGACCAGACGGGTTGGAAAAAAAAACGGCCGGATTCTTGGGAGCTACCCAGTGCGTACCCAATCAGTAATAGATTCCCAGGACCCTGTAGCCTTCCAAGACCATTAACAAAAATGCTTGACCTGGTGTTGTAGTGTAAAATCCTCGGAAAAAACTATGGTTGTTCGTGATTCAAAGCATTAAATCCAATGAGCCAGGAAACGTATATAGCGCTTATATATAGGGTGTAGATTCCGAAGACAAACATATTGGACACCAGGCCCAATGCGCCACCATCACGACTTGGGCCGCCACCGAAAGAGCATCAGGACCGATGCCGCACATGGACGCGACGTGCCCCGGTTAGGGTGAAAAAGTCTGGAAGTCTTGGCTGACCCGCTTCGATGACCAGTCTGATAGTGCCTTGTCAAGGGGGTTCTTGAAAAGCTTCTAGAAGGTGCCCCAGTCGGGTGGCAGCATCGCACATGTCTTCAATAGGAAGCATCGACCCTCTCTGTTTGCTCGACCCCTTTTATGGCCGTCGACTTGATTCACTCGCCCTTGCCCGCCCCGACCCGAATCGGTCGGGGAGTCCTTCAACGTATATGGAGTATAGAACGCTGCGGATGCCGCACGGACTGGCGTAGTCGTCTGATTAGGGCAGGGGTGTGGATAGCATGCCTCCTGCAAAAAACGTCTTTCGATCTAGAAACAGGCGGGGGTTCGGCTTCCATGTGATGTGTTCGTCGGAGTGTAGGCATGTGGAATTCCATACATATGGAGTGTCTGGGAAATGATTCATCAAAGACTCTATGTCCAACAATTACGGACGAGGCCTATGATCATCTCACGGCCATTGGGGTGGATGGTACCCAGCTGGATCCAGTTGACGCCTTTGACACCGACATGAGCTTGGTGGATGACACAGAACATGTGACTGGTCGGTGTGGGTTAACCAAGTGTCGTTTTGGAGCACGTACGCCACACCAACATGAGCTTGGTGGATGACACAGAAGTGTGTGGGTTCACCAAGTGTCGTTTTGGAGCACGTCAGTTCGCCCAAACCTGAACGGATAGTGACCACGAGGTCTAAGGGTCTAAAGGTCAGGTCAATCAGGAACCGACCAAGGTCAGTTGATCACACTACGAACAGCCAAGGACCACCAAACCTTTGGGCCACGCGGTGGGGGATCTGGTGCGGACGGGAGTTGGTTCACCTGGGAGAGGTTGGATGCGATAGCCGAAGACAAAGTAAGTAGGGTTCATGTGACATGTGTATTAAAATAGGGAGACCCATCCCAGGCAACAACCCCCTGGAAGAATAGACCAGTCTACACATTGCTATTAAAATACACCTCCATGTTCCTTAATGAAGTAATCAGTAATGCCTTGACATTATAAGTCTTGGGCTGAGGTCCCTGGTGATGATCCCTGTGAGAACTACCTCAGGGTTGTTGGCAGATCCTATAAGCGTTGATCATAGTGGTGTGACAAATAGAGAGACAACAACATCCAATGTACGTTTTAAGGATATTGTGTTTTTTAACCAAGAATCATGGACCATCAAAGGATCTCAAAGGGGAAGGTTTTGAGGATCCAAAACCCTGCAAAAAGCTGGGTCAAAACCCTGCATAGGAGGTTCAACTATATAATGGTTGCTGGGTTAAAAAGTTCTGTACACTTGGGGTCCACCTATATCTATAGTAACTATAAAATTATAGGGTATTGCTGGGGAGGACAAAGCTGCAACCCATCTGAGCCCTGCTTTGATGGAAAGCAGTGCAATGTTCTCTTTGGGGTGGTAAGTTGGTATTCCAAAAACGCAGGGGTGAAAGAGCTTGACAAAGAGTTAAAGGAAGACACTCCCAAGGGTCAAACCCTCAAAATCCAAATGCATGCCAAACAGCTTCACAAAAAAGGTAGCTGGCAGCTGGACTCTCGGGATGAGTTCCATCTTGTCTTCTCCCTCAAAAACCAACAAACATCCACTCCGCCTCCCTTCACCTTCTGCGTTGCGGGAACCCCGGACAGCATAGAAGCATTGATCCACGCAATTCTTCGCCTCTTCCGCTGGTCGGCTCAGGCTCAGCTCGACCCATACGGTTACGAGTCCCCAAGCCAGCCACGGTCCCGAAGCAAACAGGTTGGACGTGTTGGAAACAGATCCAAGCTGGGTCAGTGACTGGCCAACAAACCCATGCAAATCATGTAATTACAGTAGCATACATTCACAAAAGCCCGGTCTTATTGCGCAAACTTGCTGGAGATTTGGTCTGATAGAGTATCTACACGTCAAAATTGTTCCAAAAGAAGTGCAAGTTCTGCAACCCTGACACTACCCACTTGACTTCCTTGCTCTTCCAAACGCCAGAAAACAGTGCTCCCCAAGCTTTTGAGCTCGCCCCCAAAACCCAACTCAAACATCCGGACCTTTCAACGGTTTGTCTTCAAATGGACCTTAACCATCAGTGGAACATGGACCCCAAACATCAATGGAACCTACCCAGGGTCATATGACCCTGCACCCAGGTGGAGACCGAAGCTTCAGCCAGGTGGAGAGGTCGATTTGCTTAGATAGGGTCGATTCTTGGAGGACATATAGATCAGCTCAGGGTCATGCTACCAGATATCTCCTTGGACGAAGGTTGGTCTGTTACATGGTGGACTGGTCGGGCTCGAGGTTTTGAACCCCCTGGTGCTGGGGTAGATGGACATGGAAAGTGGCAGAGGTTCTTCGACACTGGGAACGAATCAGAAGCGTCCATGGCCCGAAAACCTCCTTTTGTTGCTGCACAATCGATCAATCCGGCTGCCCGTGTCAGTTCACTGCACGGAGCGTTTGGCGGATCGTGATTGAATTAATCAGGTGAGAACCTGATGTTCGGAAACTGGCTCACAGAAATCTCTTTAAACACCGTCTGTTTACAAAGGCACATTCTACAAACTTAACATTTGCAAAGAACTTGTGCTCTGGCTCTGTGGAGTTCTTTGCCTAATAATGCTCTTAAGTACAACCAAAGTCTGGTGTCACTTTACTTGGGGAAGTTTCTAGCACGCTCTTGTCTCAGCTTGAAATCCAACACTCAGCCTGCAAATTAGCAATTAATCAGCTACTGTAGTAGCTATAAATTAAGCTTTATCCATGCATGCCTTTTGAATCCTCATCCACCCCCCAAAAACGCACACAATCCTGTCACAGGAAAACATACCAATTACATACCACAATGCACACGCACAACCCGCAAAAACTTACACGTTAAAACACTTACCCAAGATTGGTGAAGTGATGAAAATATATCCAATCGAAAACACATGAAAACAAACTTGCAGGTCATGTTCTTCAACATCGGACGGGTCGCGAGCGGTCGCCAGCGACTGGGACGGATTTCGACTGCGAGCCACTTTGCCGAGGACGAGAAACAATCGCATGTGACATGCAGCATCTGGAGTCGTAGCACATTGTCCAGCTCCAGTAAGAGGATCGGTCTCAGAATTGGGACCCCCCACATGGTGACTGGTTGATTCCGAACTCCGAGTGCCAAGGTGCGATACGTGGCGTTTGTGGGGGGCGTCCTGATTCTGAGAGACCCCAAAGTTCCCAAAGACTTCAATTTCCTGAAACAGTTCAATCTTACAAGTTCACTAGAACATAAGACTTAAGACATAATCTATCTAGACCTCCGTGATCTTGGAAAAACACCTGATTAAACGTGTTTGTGATAGAAAACAAACAACATTGATACATGAGGGATGTTCCAGTTTGAATACCTCAAAAATTATTCTCTCCAAATCAATCTGCCAGCCTCTGCCCCGACAGGGATTGTCTCGAAACGGAAAAGACGTCGAGAGACACTGAAACACCGGTGTCTCGAAACAGCGTGCGACGTCGATTCCGTGAATTGATGTGAATCCAAAATCACCATTGCTATAGAATGTGAACTGCAACAGTAAGTGCATCTGACTTGGAAATTCAAAGATTTCAAAGGCAAAAGGATCCTGTTGGTTTGGACAGGTTGTGTTTCACTTGTCACCAAATGCAAAAACTTTTGGCAACGGATTAAAACTGAAGATAAACCTTCATGAGACCTCAACAAACCGGAGGCCTTCAAACAGTCGTGAATTGAACAATTGTATTTGTGGCTATGTCAAGTCACGATCACACATGACCCATCTTGATTAAGCAACCTAATTACGATCTTTATTATGTTGTAAAACTGTCCAGTCTTGAGACATCAGGAGACCATGGGAACAGACCAAATGGACCAGTTCAACCATCCTCCCTCTTCCCGGTCTTCCCCGGAGAAAGGGAGAAACGGTTCTTTCTCGGTCGCCGCCGAGCCCTCCCATGCCGAGCGCGCCGTTTGGCATTGGCCGTGCGTCGCGCGCAGTTCCTCGTCCTTCTGCAAGGCCTCGTGAGGAAGAGGGGCAGGCATCAGCAGTGGGGGTGTTTCAGAGGAAATTGCAGGAAACCAGGACCTTCTTGTCCAACCAAAGTGAGGTGCCAATATCGGAAAACCTGCGAAAATATATTTTCAGTGCGCTGATGTTTGCTCTAGTACTTCAATTTTGACAGCGTCGAAAGTTGGATATATCGACCCAAAAAGTCGGATTTGCCTGAAGGTGCGCGCAAAGGCACTCATAATCATTGAAACAAAATCATACGTCAGCTGAGGCAGTTGTATTTTTTGCACGGTTGAGATCTTTGAGATTTCAATATTCGAAGAACAACAAAAACATCTACCTTCAGAAGGCCAGCTTCTTGGCGGTTGCAGTTTCAGTGACGTCAAGGTCACAGGTGAGCGGTCAGCTGAACCGAGGGAGACTTCCCGCAGATGCGGCACCTCTTCATTGGGAGTGACCAGGAGCAACTCATCCATGTAGTGCTGATGGGAGAACACAGAATATTTGACCTATGATCAATCAACGCGCCCGAAAACCCATCAAAAAAAGTTAGTTTTTAAAAGTACCCCGCAACAAAGATTGAATTTAGTGAATCAAACAAATCTTTTTATTCCATCTCTCTGGTGAGGGTTTTGAGATTTTACGTCAGCTCCTTTCCTCTGCCTCCGCCTCCGCGGCCGCCTCGTCCCAACCGCCAGCTCCGGATGGCAGTGTTGCCCGCCGGAACGCCACCGCAAGTGCAGGATGTCAGCGTTCCACGCCGGACCTCAACCGCCAGCTCCGGATGGCAGTGTGCCGGCTGGCGAGCTCTGGCTGACCGGGCATCAACCGCGAGTTCCGCTTGGCAGCGTTCCCCGCTGGAACTCACCTCAGCATCTTCCACTCACTCCACCTGGAGTGAGTTGAAGGAGGCGGGTGTCAAGGGACCAGTCACTCTAGTCAAGCTCTCTACTTGCCTAGTCAAGCTCTCAAGGCTCACTTACAGCTCGAATGACCAATGCCAGCCTTTCCGGTACTTGTCCGGCTCTTCCATGATTGGCAACGAAGGCCATGACAATGAAATTGATGACAGTCAGACAATGAAAACGAAGTGCATGAAACATGAGTGATGAACGCTTATGGTATGAAGTGTGGAGTGGTTGTCAAGACTAACTTTAAACCATCTATTTTAGCTTGTGGTTTGTGTCACTCAAAAGTCGAGCCAGTCTAGTCAGGTCAGTCCAGCGGTGGTCAGTCCACACACTAACATTGTATAGTAACTACAGCCCAGCTTTAGCCCAACAAAGCAAAAAATCGAAAATGTCCGAAAGGCAAACCCAGACACCTGTACTGACGCTGAAATAGCTCTATAACCAAAACACAAGCAGCTAAATTTGCGTTAGTAACATAAGACACAAAGATGTAACCGTACACTCGAAACATCTTGAAAACACACCTCTATGCGCAAAGCTGTACGCAAATCTACCATTCTTGTATACAACCCAGTGTCCCAGTGGCGGTGCGGTGGAAAAAACCTAGCGGTCCCAGGTCATGCCAGGTATTCCCAGTCTTTGGCGCGTCGAAGTGCGAAAAGCTGCCATTGGGTGGGAACAAGCTGCCATTGAGGAGTTGATGCTGCAATTTTGCGAATGGGGACACCCCTTTTGATCCCATTTAATTCATATCAAACAACAACTGATACCAGTTGGAACGAGATGCTACTTGAGCGCATCTCACATGTCTCGCACCTTTGCGGTTGCGGTTGCGGTGGTTGTGGTTGTGGTCGTGGTCGTAGTCGTGGTCGTTGGTGTTGGTGTTGTTGTTGCTGTTGTTGTTCACGACACCGTTAGTTAGCGACCGTTAAGTTGTGCAGATTTTTCATGACTTTTCAGAGGAATGCTTCCGCGCTGCTTTTGGAAAAACTTGGAGAGCACAAAATCAGAAAACGGGCCCACAGACCCTGAGCATCCGATATTGATTACAATCAAGAATTGAAAAGCGATATTGATTTCAATGTTTTTTCAATATAAAATATTGATTTCAGAGCCGGCCAAAATCAAGATTTTCTATTGATTTCAAAGGTCATGTTTGAACATCAAAAAGCAGGAGACAAAATCACGATCACAATCAATATCAAAATCAATATTTTCATAGCCACAACCTGCCCCAGATCCCTTCCACCCAACCAGCAAACACATCTTTTTTTCACCCTGCATTGCCATGGGTGAAACTGCTGCTTTGGGTGAGACTGCTGCTTGTTCAAGCTCTTCTTGCCTTTTCCAAGGGCATGCTTTTGCAAGCAAGTTCCTTTGTCAAGGGCAAGCTTTTTCAAGCAATCCTTTCACAAGGGCCAGCTTTTGCAAGCTGGATTGCTGCTGGCAAGGGCAAGTTTTTACAAGCAAGCTTTTGCAAGCCAATGCACCTGGCAGTGGATGAAGCATGCATCCTTTCTCAAGGACATTCCTTTTCCAAGGTGCTGTGGCATAGCAATGCCCTTTTGCAAGGCTTCCCCAGGAGAACCTTTTGCAAGGGTTATCCTTTCCCAAGGGCTGGTACTTCAATTGCAACCCAAGACCTTTTGCAAGGTCAGACCAGGGCCCTCACTGGAGGTTTCCAGCCTGAAGCCTGGTCTGGTGTACAGGAGGTGCAAAAGAATCCTGTACTTGGGTGCAAGCTTTTGGCTGAGTTTTGTTGCTCTGAGACCCATTGACACACTATGTGTGAGAGTGGAAATGTGTCCAACCACCAGTGGAATCTGGGGTTGATATACCAAGCATCTTTTGCAAGATGTAAGAAGCTATGGTGCTTGTTGACAATGTGGAATGACTTCCTGTCATTATCTTTAGACCATGCTTCCAGCCATTGGTATTCAGACATGCATTGCTGTGCTTTTTGCCATGCCTTCTTATATTCTGACTTGGTCAGAAAGAGCCCAGCTTCATCCCAGATCTGAACAACTTCACGCATGCATTGCAAGCATGTGATCATGTGGAAGTGCTCTTCCCTGGAGCCATCCAGAAGGTTTTTGCAAACCTTCAGTAGGGCTCGTGCCAGATGCTTTTTGTCAGCACCTTTGGTGCTAAGGAATGCCCAATCCTTCCAAGGACTCTGTGGGTTGGTAAACATCTTCAGGACCAGATTGGTGAGGCGACAAGAAGTCTTCTGCTCCTTGTATACCTCCTGGATTTCCTTGAAAATGATACCCTGCCTTTCACAAGGCTTGACCACCTGGGCCTCTGTATCATACCAGCAACCATACTCCAGGATCGACCCAAGGAGATGTGCGTACACTCTCTTACTAAAAATTATATGCAGCCCATCTCCTCTGACCATCCTGGAACTCACCCCATCCACTTCAGTAAAGAGTGGGTGGTGTGAGGTGGGCCAGGTCGAAGCCCATGCATGGTCCACCTCAGTGAAGATGTCGTGTCAAGTGTTTGGAAAGGCTTCTCACCTCCTGCTTGTGTGGCGTCACACTGCCAGCATGGGTTCCAATTCTTCCAGTGTGGCAGATACAATGACTTGCTAAAGAAGTCATGGTCTCGTTCAATAGCCCACACAATGGCCCTCAGGTTGCCTGCCAAGGGCCTACCCCTTGCTTCAAAGAAGGGGCTCCCCTTTTCCAAAGGGCTGACCCTCCCAATCCTCTTTGGGGCGCTGCCCTTTGCAAGGGCTTTGAAGGACCATGCCAGCCCCTTCCAGGGATGAGCAGCCAGGAGCAAGTGTGAATCCAGTGAATTTTCCTGTGAGGAAGCCTCCAAAGGACCACACCATCAAGGAATCTCTAGAT
>CAXIVM010000520.1:0-20078 GCA_964035705.1 Porites rus | reverse complement strand
CTTGTTGCGCGTCCAAGAGCGTCACGAGGGTCCACCCTCAACCTTCGGGAGCGTCACAAGAGGATGTCTTCACGCAGGACAAAGCACACCAAAAGTGTCACGCAGAAGCTCTTGTCTCCCAAGAGCTTCCAAGGGTGTCACGTAAAGGTCGTGGGGTGCAAGGGCACTTCTCGCAGTGTCCGACATGGGTGTTGCGCAGAGTCCTTGCCTCCCATTTCGCGCGGTATGTCTCAAAGAACGAGGATCGCTTTTTCTGGAGGTTTGCTACAAAATAGGTAGGTTGTCTTTGGTGAATGGTTTTGAACACGGGCCGAAGCATATGTAGTCTGACAACTTGGTGTCTTGCATTCGGCTGTGTCGCTTCTATCAGGTCGGAAGTTGCAGGAGACAATGCCACGTAGGTGTGGCCGAAAAATGGACTCTCAAAAACACGAAGCAATGGCCTCCAACTTAAGAGCGATGGCCTCCAGCCTACTAGTGACGGCCTCCAAAAACATGAAGTGGGTCATCTTGTCCTGGGTGTGAATATCTGCGGCACGACCTCAACGGCACTCCTGGCCACGCGATGAACGAGACACGGAGGAGCCTTGCAACTGGCAAACCTGGGGCGATTCCTGGTTTGTCAGTCCTGGGTGTCAGTGGCTGCGGTGCTGCCTCAACAGCACTCCTGCGCCGAGAAACTGGTTTGACATGGTTTGACCCTCTGCCTCAGCCTGTTACAAAGGACCGCTCCTCAGCAAAGGTTGCGCTGACCGTGGTGGCAGCATCCTTCAAATTCAATTTTGGGAAATGCTTCACGAACATGTCTCGTTCCATTGTCCTTTTCTATCTGGGAGCCTGCTGCGTCTACTGAGTATACTGAGCAGCCAAGCACGCCTCTGTGTTGTGATTGCCCGAAACCAATCCTGAATGAACCTAGACATGGAAGCTGTCTTAATCATTCTTAATCGTTTGGACACGTAGTCAGCCTCAATACACTGCTGTTCGTCTCGCATGACGAATTCACAGGCTTCTTCTAGCGATGGCCTCCAACCTTGCCCCAAAGAGTTTATAGAGCGCACTTGTCACCGCATTCATGGAGGTTGTGCAGTTATATAACATGCAGGGAGAATCACACTGGGCCACGTGTGGAGCCTTCGTTTTAGACAACGCTGCCAGTGTGCTGTCCGATGAGGAGGGGTGGCAAAGCTTGTCAACCAGAATGCATGGTGTAGTGCGCGTAGGGGGGAATCAAGTGACTAAGTGGGTGCCGGATGTGTTCCATAATCCCACACGCGGAGAAGAGTTCGTTTCACTCGCTATCATCCATTTGGTCGCCCTGCATCCGACTGGTTGATATTGGGCTAAGTTTGGGTGGCCCAGCAAGGGGACTCTCTTGAATTTGGTAGCCAGGCACCATCACAGCGGACACTTACCGCTATTGTAGAAAGGCTTCGTCAACCCGTGACGCCCGTTCCTTGCGCATGCTGCCGCATGCTCATCAAACTTAGTTTAACTGCAGTCAAGCAGCCAAAGCTCGCACCAACTGAACCCAACTGGTGTGTACAGTCTCTTGGGTCAAGTGTTTGGAGGCTTCGAAGCCGTTGCAATGACCAATGGGACGGCGCTTGACTTGCAAACAGGTAGGTGGTAGCAGTGTGAAAGTCTTTGGCCCTCTGCACATGTCCGTCTCCTGTAGGTGTTTGTAGGTGTGTGTGGTCCTGCTTTCCCATCTGAGCAGTGTGCCAATACGGAAGCCGTGTATCTGCCTGAAAGCATTCGCAGTACCTGGTGGCCACTCCTGTAGTGTTTTGTGCTTGGAAATATGCACCGCTCGCAAGTGAAAACCAGAACCCAGCTACAACATCAAGGTACGACGCACTTGCAGATGTTGCCTCTGTACTTTTCAGGCGAAGCACTGAGCGATGTGGCTCAAGGCTTCCCATCCTCCCTACCGCCGTCCTTGGAGATGCCGTCCCCACTGGTGTACTCCATGGCACCGAAGAAGGCACAGAGGAGGGCACCGTGGAGTGCACTCCGTGGGTCCTGATTAGAACGGAGGAGGCTCTCCATAAATAGAAACAAGTGCCTCGCTACTAGTAACAAGTGCCTTACTAGTAGTAACAAGTGCCTCGCTACTAGTAACAAGTGCCTTACTAGTAGTAACAAGTGCCTCGCTACTAGTAACAAGTGCCTTACTAGTAGTAACAAGTGCCTCGCTACTAGTAACAAGTGCCTTACTAGTAGTAACAAGTGCCTCGCTACTAGTAACAAGTGCCTTACTAGTAGTAACAAGTGCCTTACTACTAGTAACAAGTGCCTTACTAGTAGTAACAAGTGCCTTACTAGTAGTAACAAGTGCCTTACTAGTAGTAACAAGTGCCCTCGCTACTAGTAACAAGTGCCTTACTAGTAGTAACAAGTGCCTCGCTACTAGTAACAAGTGCCTTACTAGTAGTAACAAGTGCCTTACTACTAGTAACAAGTGCCTTACTAGTAGTAACAAGTGCCTTACTAGTAGTAACAAGTGCCTTACTAGTAGTAACAAGTGCCTTACTAGTAGTAACAAGTGCCTTACTAGTAGTAACAAGTGCCTCGCTACTAGTAACAAGTGCCTCGCTACTAGTAACAAGTGCCTCGCTACTAGTAACAAGTGCCTTACTAGTAGTAACAAGTGCCTTACTACTAGTAACAAGTGCCTTACTAGTAGTAACAAGTGCCTTACTAGTAGTAACAAGTGCCTTACTAGTAGTAACAAGTGCCTCGCTACTAGTAACAAGTGCCTTACTAGTAGTAACAAGTGCCTCGCTACTAGTAACAAGTGCCTTACTACTAGTAACAAGTGCCTTACTAGTAGTAACAAGTGCCTTACTAGTAGTAACAAGTGCCTTACTAGTAGTAACAAGTGCCTTACTAGTAGTAACAAGTGCCTTACTAGTAGTAACAAGTGCCTCGCTACTAGTAGTAACAAGTGCCTCGCTACTAGTAACAAGTGCCTTACTAGTAGTAACAAGTGCCTCGCTACTAGTAACAAGTGCCTTACTAGTAGTAACAAGTGCCTCGCTACTAGTAACAGGTGCCTTACTAGTCGTAACAAGTGCCTTACTAGTAGTAACAAGTGCCTTACTAGTAGTAACAAGTGCCTTACTAGTAGTAACAAGTGCCTTACTAGTAGTAACAAGTGCCTTACTAGTAGTAACAAGTGCCTTACTAGTAGTAACAAGTGCCTCGCTACTAGTAACAAGTGCCTCGCTACTAGTAGTAACAAGTGCTTTACTAGTAGTAACAAGTGCATCACTACTAGTAACAAGTGCCTTACTAGTAGTAACAAGTGCCTTACTAGTAGTAACAAGTGCCTTACTAGTAGTAACAAGTGCCTTACTAGTAGTAACAAGTGCCTTACTAGTAGTAACAAGTGCCTTACTAGTAGTAACAAGTGCATCACTACTAGTAACAAGTGCATCACTACTAGTAACAAGTGCCTTACTAGTAGTAACAAGTGCATCACTACTAGTAACAAGTGCCTTACTAGTAGTAACAAGTGCCTTACTAGTAGTAACAAGTGCATCACTACTAGTAACAAGTGCCTTACTAGTAGTAACAAGTGCCTTACTAGTAGTAACAAGTGCCTTACTAGTAGTAACAAGTGCCTTACTACTAGTAACAAGTGCCTTACTAGTAGTAACAAGTGCCTTACTAGTAGTAACAAGTGCCTTACTAGTAGTAACAAGTGCCTTACTAGTAGTAACAAGTGCCTTACTAGTAGTAACAAGTGCCTTACTAGTAGTAACAAGTGCATCACTACTAGTAACAAGTGCCTTACTAGTAGTAACAAGTGCATCACTACTAGTAACAAGTGCCTTACTAGTAGTAACAAGTGCCTTACTAGTAGTAACAAGTGCCTTACTAGTAGTAACAAGTGCCTTACTAGTAGTAACAAGTGCCTTACTAGTAGTAACAAGTGCCTTACTAGTAGTAACAAGTGCCTTACTAGTAGTAACAAGTGCCTTACTAGTAGTAACAAGTGCCTTACTAGTAGTAACAAGTGCATCACTACTAGTAACAAGTGCCTTACTAGTAGTAACAAGTGCATCACTACTAGTAACAAGTGCCTTACTAGTAGTAACAAGTGCCTTACTACTAGTAACAAGTGCCTTACTAGTAGTAACAAGTGCCTTACTAGTAGTAACAAGTGCATCACTACTAGTAACAAGTGCCTTACTAGTAGTAACAAGTGCATCACTACTAGTAACAAGTGCCTTACTAGTAGTAACAAGTGCCTTACTAGTAGTAACAAGTGCCTTACTAGTAGTAACAAGTGCCTTACTAGTAGTAACAAGTGCCTTACTAGTAGTAACAAGTGCCTGACTAGTAGTAACAAGTGCATCACTACTAGCAACAAGTGCATCACTACTAGTAACAAGTGCCTTACTAGTAGTAACAAGTGCCTTACTAGTAGTAACAAGTGCCTTACTAGTAGTAACAAGTGCCTTACTAGTAGTAACAAGTGCATCACTACTAGTAACAAGTGCATCACTACTAGTAACAAGTGCCTTACTAGTAGTAACAAGTGCCTTACTAGTAGTAACAAGTGCCTTACTAGTAGTAACAAGTGCCTTACTAGTAGTAACAAGTGCCTTACTAGTAGTAACAAGTGCCTTACTAGTAGTAACAAGTGCATCACTACTAGTAACAAGTGCCTTACTAGTAGTAACAAGTGCATCACTACTAGTAACAAGTGCCTTACTAGTAGTAACAAGTGCCTTACTAGTAGTAACAAGTGCCTTACTAGTAGTAACAAGTGCCTTACTAGTAGTAACAAGTGCCTTACTAGTAGTAACAAGTGCCTTACTAGTAGTAACAAGTGCATCACTACTAGTAACAAGTGCATCACTACTAGTAACAAGTGCCTTACTAGTAGTAACAAGTGCATCACTACTAGTAACAAGTGCCTTACTAGTAGTAACAAGTGCCTTACTAGTAGTAACAAGTGCCTTACTAGTAGTAACAAGTGCCTTACTAGTAGTAACAAGTGCATCACTACTAGTAACAAGTGCCTTACTAGTAGTAACAAGTGCCTTACTAGTAGTAACAAGTGCCTTACTAGTAGTAACAAGTGCCTTACTAGTAGTAACAAGTGCCTTACTAGTAGTAACAAGTGCATCACTACTAGTAACAAGTGCATCACTACTAGTAGCAAGTGCCTTACTAGTAGTAACAAGTGCCTTACTAGTAGTAACAAGTGCATCACTACTAGTAACAAGTGCCTTACTAGTAGTAACAAGTGCCTTACTAGTAGTAACAAGTGCCTTACTAGTAGTAACAAGTGCCTTACTAGTAGTAACAAGTGCCTTACTAGTAGTAACAAGTGCCTTACTAGTAGTAACAAGTGCATTAATAGTAGTAACAAGTGCCTCACTACTAGTAACAAGTGCCTTACTAGTAGTAACAAGTGCCTTACTAGTAGTAACAAGTGCCTTACTAGTAGTAACAAGTGCCTTACTAGTAGTAACAAGTGCCTTACTAGTAGTAACAAGTGCATCACTACTAGTAACAAGTGCCTTACTAGTAGTAACAAGTGCCTTACTAGTAGTAACAAGTGCCTTACTAGTAGTAACAAGTGCCTTACTAGTAGTAACAAGTGCCTTACTAGTAGTAACAAGTGCCTTACTAGTAGTAACAAGTGCCTTACTAGTAGTAACAAGTGCCTTACTAGTAGTAACAAGTGCATTAATAGTAGTAACAAGTGCCTCACTACTAGTAACAAGTGCCTTACTAGTAGTAACAAGTGCCTTACTAGTAGTAACAAGTGCCTTACTAGTAGTAACAAGTGCCTTACTAGTAGTAACAAGTGCCTTACTAGTAGTAACAAGTGCCTCGCTACTAGTAACAAGTGCCTTACTAGTAGTAACAAGAAGCTACTAGGAGCAAAGGGCATCACTACTAGTAACAAGTGCCTCGCTACTAGTAACAAGTGCCTTACTAGTAGTAACAAGAAGCTACTAGGAGCAAAGGGCATCACTACTAGTAACAAGTGCCTCGCTACTAGTAACAAGTGCCTTACTAGTAGTAACAAGAAGCTACTAGGAGCAAAGGGCATCACTACTAGTAACAAGTGCCTCGCTACTAGTAACAAGTGCCTTACTAGTAGTAACAAGAAGCTACTAGGAGCAAAGGGCATCACTACTAGTAACAAGTGCCTCGCTACTAGTAACAAGTGCCTTACTAGTAGTAACAAGAAGCTACTAGGAGCAAAGGGCATCACTACTAGTAACAAGTGCCTCGCTACTAGTAACAAGTGCCTTACTAGTAGTAACAAGAAGCTACTAGGAGCAAAGGGCATCACTACTAGTAACAAGTGCCTCGCTACTAGTAACAAGTGCCTTACTAGTAGTAACAAGAAGCTACTAGGAGCAAAGGGCATCACTACTAGTAACAAGTGCCTCGCTACTAGTAACAAGTGCCTTACTAGTAGTAACAAGAAGCTACTAGGAGCAAAGGGCATCACTACTAGTAACAAGTGCCTCGCTACTAGTAACAAGTGCCTTACTAGTAGTAACAAGAAGCTACTAGGAGCAAAGGGCATCACTACTAGTAACAAGTGCCTCGCTACTAGTAACAAGTGCCTTACTAGTAGTAACAAGAAGCTACTAGGAGCAAAGGGCATCGCTACTAGTAACAAGTGCCTTACTAGTAGTAACACGAAGCTAGTAGAAACAAGAATTCCCATTGGAGGCTCTCCATCACATTGGAGGCCATCGCTGACTCCAGACATGTGCTACCAGAAGAACCCGCTCGAGTCCTCGCAGCCGAAGTGGACCAAGTTGACCACCCATGCCTCAAAACGGCCCCCGCCCTCGTCGCAAAAAGGGTTGCATCATGCAAACGGCATATACTAGCGTCCTTGCTCCTAGTAGTAAGAATGCTCCTGGTAGCGATGCCAGGAGCCCCTAGTAGCGTCCTTGCTCCTAGTAGCGATGCCCTTGTTACTAGTAGCTTCTTGTTCCTCTACTTCTGCATCATTATGACTCCACATTTATCTCTCAAGCGTTTATTCGGCAGCTTGTCACAAGGGACTTGCCACAGGAATCTAAGCAGGTTGCTCCTTGGCCTCGACCACAATGGGACCCGATTGGCTTCCACTTGGGGGCCACTCACGCTTGGTCTCCTCACACGATGGTGATCGAATCAGAATGGGCCTATTCTATCTACGTTACCATTTTGCGGTCTATCTACGTTACACCAGCCAGTGATGTCTCGGCATGAAAGAAACTTGGACATGAAAGGCTTGGAGGCAATCCGGCAAACATTGCAAGGCATGTCATCCAAGCATGAGAGTTCCCATGGCTTCTCCGTCGGACTTTCAACCTGTGGTTCTGCAGAACCCTCCCAACTTGAAGCAAAACCTCATTTCACCTCGTTCACTGTGGACTGCAAACCTAAAAAGCAGTCCTCCTGGTTTCTAGCAGGCGAGATGCCTCTCACATGTCCATCTGAGGAAACCAACGCACATGCAACCTTTGACTTGCCTTGTCATATGCCTTGATTGCTGCCCCGGTGGCTACATGACTACATGCGCCTCGATCACCTCGATCACGTCCAGCTCCAAACTGACGCCATGACCTGCCAGGAAAGGCGAGCACAGCGAGCACACATAACACCCAAATTCAAAGTTCTTCCATGTTCTTCCCGTTCACCAACAATACAGGGCGAAACACTGCTCCACGTCAGCATCAAGCTGGCGAAGTTCTTCGACCTTAGAATCGGTGCTGAACCGTAGTACATCATGGTGATGTTTGACATCGCTTCTAGGTTGGAGACCATCGCTAGTAGGTTGGAGGCCATTGCTATTAGGTGTTTCTTTCAACATGCCTTTAAAAATGCACCATCACTAAGTCGCTCATGGCCAACCACTAAGTTCTGCTACAGCCCTGGCACGAAGCTCCGGGCCTAAGGGCCACAGGCTTACCACCGATCAGGCATTCTCGAAGCAAAGAGGTCTTGCTTTGCTTCGTGCTACGAAGGCATTCCCATTGCCATGCATTCTCCTGTCGTTTTCGTCCTGAGCTGAGCCACCCATCTCCTCAAGATCATAGATGAACAGTTTGGGGTATAGTCTCTGCAACGCTCGACCTCGGGAAACTGTTGTGATGCGCTGCAAATGTGATGTGCCTCTGTACGAGGCCAATACTGAAGTCAGCGCAGTTGGTCAACAAACCATCCTTGGACGGCCACACTGGTGCATCTAGGAGCAAAGAAAGCTACTAGGAACAAGTGCATCGCTACTAGTAACAAGTGCCTTACTAGTAGTAACAAGAAGCTACTAGGAACAAGTGCCAATGCAACCCTGCAAAGCATAAGCTGAACATGCACGGCATACTTTTTCAGGCTGGGAGGGGCTGCCCAGGGGCAAACCGTCTTTGGCAACCTGAAAGGCAAGATTGTGCTCAAAAGACCGGCAGTTGATCCAGTTGAGTATAAAGCACCATAAAGCGCTGGATCAGCTGCAAGACCTCTAGAGCTGCCAGCCGTTCAACCAGAATCATCAACAGGTTGTATTTGTCTGGCAGCGTACGCAAGTCATTGCAAGTCAGGAGCCAATGTAGGCAGCGGCACGTGCACCAGATCATCTTTACGATTAGAAGTCGCCAAACAACCCCTTTTAGTTTCAAACGGACACGGCCGTTGTAATTGGGCGAAGTTCCGCGGGCCAACCTCCACGCGACCCACGAAAAGAACACACCAAGCACCAAGTACAAGAAATAGAATTTGTTTTCTTGTTCGATATATTCCTCCGCGGATTCCCTGGACCTCGCAAGAACCAGGATACAAGACTCCCCAAGCAAAGCAGCAGGAAAAAAACTTCGTAAAAGCTGCCGAGATAGTATGTCAAATGCTCGACCGCAACATCCTAGCTGCGGCTGCAACGAAGCCGATCTGAACACAATGCAAATCGATGAAGCGAGCAAACAGGTGTTGATAATATTGTACTTCAAAGAATTCATGATTAGTTTCGTGCTCTGCGACAGCCAACCAGGCTGCAAAGAAATGCCAGAGGCTACACTCAGGCCACATGCAATGACGACTAGCAGGAGTTGCCCTGGGTCGCTCCCAGAGTGTCGAAGAGTAATCCATCCCAAGCGGGAGCTTGCACCCATCCACCACACCTTCATGATAAGTGCCAGCCAGCAGCGGTTCAGCGGCACCCCAAAGAAGTCGCAATGGAAGTGCTGCCACTGCCATTCGTGCCTGTCTGCCAAATACATGTTACAGGGGTCGCAGTCGGAACAAAAGCAAGAATTGTCAGGGCACCCTGAAGTGTGCCGGCCAGAGCGCACAGTGCATGTCATGTCAACATATTGCAAAAGAATCCAGAACATGACGATAACCACAGTTGCAGCAAGCACTCCAGTGGCCAGCATCAACCACTCAGCCATTCTCAAAGGTAGACATAAAGCTTCTGCATTTGGTTTGGGCAAAAGAACCCCCGAAAAGTCGCCACGTGAATTTCTCCAAGGCCGTTGCCTTCCGCAGCGTTTTCAATTCGGCTTTGCGCCTCTTTTGAGGCATCTTCCAAGTCCTTTCCAGGATCATCCAGAGAATGGATCAGGCAATCTGCCAAGGACTGATCATCTTTCGCAAAGCGACCACGGTCACAGGCAAGGAGGATATGGAAGTCAGTTTGCGAACTCCAACGCGAACGTCGGAGCGGTGGCTGCTCGTTCCCAGTCCAAGTACCAATGCTGTGGTTATCCCGGCATGTGTCAACAACGAGCCAAACCTTAAGCTTCTGGCTTTTGGTGGAGTCAAGAGGTAACAAAAGCTGTCGGTCCAAGTCTACAAACCCATCTTCACAGTCAGGAGACTGTATATCTGAAGGTAATATAGCAGGAAGTTCGCTGCTGTGGGGATGTCTTCCATGGGCTGCGATGAAAATAACCACCAAATGATACGTAGCTCCGGTGAAGCTGGATCTTATCAGCTGCATAAACTCACTAATCTTCTGTTCCAGATCTCTTTTTGTCACTCTGTCCAACAAAAGATACAGCCTTTCGGCGGGGAGCTCCCTCCCACGCAGAAAGACTGCGAAGCGTTCAGCATCCCGTCGAGCCCCTGGAAGGTTGGAGAGGTCCCTACAGCTGTACTCCGAGATTCCAACACAAAGGGCACAAAGGATTGGACACGGTGCCATGGCTCATCAAGGCACGAAGCTGAGGGCACATGCACGGCATACTGAATTGCAATGTAAAGTGCTATGGAAAGTGCAACAGAAGTGTCCCATGCTGAATAGAACACAAACTGTCCTGCATAGCTCCCGGTGTGCACAGGCAGTACATGCACAAAGACTGAAAAACTGGTGCTGCAGCGGTTGGCTGCAAAGCAAAACGCATTGCTTTAGAGAAAGCCTTGTGAGAATGGGCGCGGGACGGGTTTGGGACAGGTCCTGGGTGCATGCTATGACGGATAGCTGTGGAGATGGTTTCACAGAATGGCAGTTATTGTGCAAAGTGTGAAAATCCACAGGGCTACTTCGCTCCTTTTTCTCCTGTGCCGTACGGCCTCGATCGATACACACATGCCACAACTGATGTGTCGCACATGGATGTCCTCACATGACTGCTACTTTTCACACACCCCGGACTGTTGCATGTGCGACTGCTTGTATTGTCTTTGTGCACGCTTGGCATTCAGCATCTCTTGTTCTTCCATGACTGCGTATGTACTTTGTTGTAGTACATGTCGAAGCAGAGTAGGTCGAACCGACAATTTCGTCATGCAGTCCACTAGCATTTGTTTGGTGTCTATCCATCTAATGTGTACTCGATGTAACTTGATGTCCCGGCGTAGTAACAAAACCTCAATGGCTTGCCGCTTGTCATGAACCATGCCGGTGTCGTTTCTGACGTGGTCATATAATGGCTTGTTGTCTGTACATGCAATGATGTCAACATCGTGTGTCAACTCTGCCTGATTGTCTAAATCATATTCCGAATTCAAAACCTCCAAGAAAAACTGTTTCATCCACACAGCTTCGGCCACACCCTTGGAAACAGTATAGAGTTCAGCAGCTAAGGTGCTACTTACAGCTCGATCCTGCTTCTGACTTTTCCACTTGAGTGGAGTCACTGGGGTGATTTTGCCACTGTGCATTGCCTTGGTGGTTGCGCAAATCATGTAGGCAGCCTGGCTCTTCAAGTCGGGCTCTGTAGCCCATGATGCATCTGCTGTCATCAATATTGCAAGTTCATTGAGTGGTATTGGTACCACCCTGATTGCTACATGTTTGAAGTCTCGTGCCTCTGCCACTGCTTTGTTTGCTTCTGCGATTTGTTCGACTGTACCATTCTGAATGTTCTGTTGTACCTTGGCTGTCATGGCTGCTAAATCAGGTCGTGTGGCTGTTGACAACCAATTGAGTCCTCCTGCAACACCACGTAGTTGACTCTTTTCTCGATCTGTAAGGGGTTGACCCTTGTCTCGGCGTCTCTCCCTTGTAATCTTGATGGTTTTGAGTTTCCCTGCATATTCTGTCTGCTCAATGGTGAAGCCCTCTGATGAACGATGTATCGTTCAACCAAGAAACTCGCCCCCGTCGGTCTTCCAGTGTTTGAAAGGGTACCTGCTTCTGAGCTTGTCAGTGATGTGTGCTTTGAACACTGCCGTGCCTGTGCAAATCAGATCATCCACGTGAACTGCCAGCGAACCCTGATACTGCTTGTTGTGCCAATAATGAAAAAGACATGGATCCAAACATGACTGAACCAAACCTGTTGCCAATAAACTGTTGGTCAGTGTATCATGCCAGGCCTTAGGTGCGTCTGCAAGTCCATATACTGCTTTTTCTGCTAGTAACAAGCTTCCTTCTGGAATTCCCGGCATCCCCCCTGGTGGAGGTTCAATGTAGAGTGCTCCTTCCTTGCGGTATAGCTGGTCACCCTGCAAAAAGGCGCCTTCCACATCTCCAATGTTCAATGTCCAGTTCATTGACGCACTCACCTGTAGAACCAAGCTCAATGCCTCGTTCGTCAATGTGGGTGCTTGTTTCTCGATTTTGTGCAGGTCTGGATCTAAATATCCACGAATGCACCATCTTGCTTTCTTCTTGAACTTGCCAGGCTCTTTTTCATCTGGTTTCTCGGTAATCACAAACCGAGATGGCAGTATTCGGTGTCCTTGTCTTTGTCGGAGGAGTCGAGCTTCATGAGGTGGTATCACCTTCAATGCCTTGTACTTGAGCAGTTTGTCCACTTCTGTGCGTTTGCTCTCTTCTAACTCTACTTCTTTGTGTTTTTGCAATCCCTCCCGCATAGTGACCTCATATACCTCATGTTCTTCTTCTGGGATTGTCATGTCGAGGTTGGGCAGGTCAATCTCGAAGACCGAGTATCCCGTCCAAGTTTTCAGTTCGGGATGATGTTCAGTACGTCTCCTGTAGTCCTCATCAGTGATCACCATGTACCCGTCCACCCCATCCTGCCTGATCAGAGAGTGCCTGCATCCTGTCAGCCATTGGATTGGGATAGGACATGACTTCTCACACGGTCTGTATGGGCCCTTCTGATGAGCATGGAGCCGAATGAGCACCTTCTCTTCCCATGAAACTCGCCATTGCTTTGTGCGATCTGTCCACTCACCAAGTTCCACTTCTGTTTGAAGCACTTCGTTCATCTGTCTCTCAGCCCTGCGGCCAGTGTCCAGCCGATTGAGATCTTGTCGCATGGCCCTCGTCAGGGGTGTTTCCCGGATGGGTCCATATGTCGACGGAGTCTCTGTCATAGCCGCTGCCACTGGAACTGCTGATTCTGGCAACATCTGTGGTTCAGTATCTTCTTCTTGAGGTGCCTCTGTAGGTGTGTACTCTAGGCTTGGTGGAACATCTGTAGGCAAATCATCCTCTACCTGCATTGGCTGAGGTGCTGGAGCTGTGTAGTCCTCGTTTGAAAGGTCTTCAAGGTCCTCATTTGTTTCTTCCCGTGTCCTTTTTACTGTGAACACAGTGCAGCCTGTCCATTCACTCTGCTGTTCTCCCATGCCAACTTGTCTCCAGTCATCAAACAGTTCTCTTCTCACTGCTGTTGACCCCTGAAAGTTGATCATGGTTTTCCGTCTACTGTTGATGCGGTCAATCTCAACAGGTGATTGGTCTGCAGCCGTGGGAACATATAAATGAGTCCTTGCTTGTGCGTGTATTCTCTTCAGCAGAATCCCGTTGAGTTCCCAGTAGTCTTGTCCACTCTCAGCTTCCTCGGTTGGTGGCTTCTGTTCAGCAGAGACGTCGTGAAAGGTGGCTACACCCTTCTTTGACACGACATGGGACCAATCTATCAGCTCCTGAGGGATGAGCCTGAGAGCTGCTTCGTCTTCGTATCGAAGTCGTCTCAACTGTTCAGGAGAACATTTCAGAACCTTCGTGCCGAAAGAAACCCAAATTTTGTCATGACCACATGACCCGATCACCGTACCAGGTCCCCTCCAAAACCACGGAACCGACCCTCCTTCACCAGATCTTTTACCTGGCCTCCAAACATAAACCTTACAACCTGGGTGAAAAGGACCTCTCTCTGGCCGAGTGCGTCGTTCCACGGCTCGTCGAACCCGATCCTCGCTATCGGCGTCGATGAAAGCTTTCCTTGCTTCTTGTCGCATCTGCACAGATCGAACATAGGACGTGTCCCCCGCCAGATACCCACTGTTCACCCCCACATGCATGGACTCTTCACCTCCATAAACCATACCCGGAATCCTAGCCTGTTGTCCAAAAACTCTTTGGTGGGGAGAATGACCGTCATGGTTGAGTAAAGCGTTCTTCGCGTTCGTGACCTGTTGAACAATCTCCTCAACCTGTTCCCTATCACCGGGGGGAAAGACCGAGGCAACCTTCATGAACATGCTCTTCCACGTTCCGCCATGTCTTTCACAGAATCCGTTTTGCCATGGCGAGTACCCTGCGCTTCGTTCGTCCGCCGTTCCGTCGTGCCACAACCCGTCCTGAAAACACCCGGCGAATTCCGATCCGTTGTCGGCAAACAATCGTTTGGGGCCTCCAAAAACATTCTTCCAGTATCTCCGATACGCCTTCCTGGTTTCTTCGGCGTTTCGTCCTGCCCACAGGGGAATCACGAGGTGAAAAGCAGTGCCCTCACATATGATCGACAAGAAGGGAATCTTCTTGCCCATGACTTCCACCTCAAAAGTATCACAACAGACCCCCGCATTGAACTCATACGTCCTACGAACCTTGCTCACTTTGGGGTTTTTGAGGCCTTGATGGGACTCACAGATGGGACACTTATATTCCTTCGCGTAACGCAACGCCGATTCGGACGCGCCCGCTTGTTTCAACATCATACAAAAACGCTCTTTGTTGGGGTGACCCAGATTCTGATGCGCCCTCCGAACACTCTCCCTCACATGAGTTTCCCCCTCATGAGTTCCCTTCACCGCATCGACGGCCAACACATCACTCGCGTCGGAGTGTTCCCGAGTCCGTCGTTTCTGGAGTTCAACGCATTCGCACACGGTGTTACAAAAACTAGTCCGATACTCCTGCGCAAGTCGAGTCCGGTTCACCCAGTGTCCGTCATGTTTCACCTGTCCCTCGCAAACCTGATGCTCATGTCGTTTGTCACAGCGTTTGTTCAAGAGTCCCATGATGTCCTGATCCATGTTACCGATTAGTCGAGTACCCTTCTTGATGGCCAGTCCTGACTGCACATCGCACATGCCAAACATGCACATGTCCAAAAGAATCTCCAAAACCCTCGAATCATCACGAAGATTTCTCAGGGGATCACAGTTCCATGACCTAGCATGCTCCGGATGTTCGAACAGGAAAAACCTCCCGTTCTTCAGCTGCAGTCGACACACCTCCACCCCGAACAAGAGCAGAGTCAGGGCCTTCCTTCGTTCTTCTTTCTCTTTCGTGGGATCCTCACACGGACGCCGGATGGTAGAAAAATAAGTGCAAGGAGGACAAACCACACACAAAAAAGGTTTGGTATCGCTGATTTCCCGAAACACTCGGTTGCGGTGTTCCGGCAACAACAAATCATCACCCAACTGCAAATCATAACATGGTCCGGCGTGGAGTCCGTGCAAATATCCCATCTGAGAAACTCGGGGGATTGAGAAAACCTCACAAATGTCCACTCCATCCCACCGTGCTTTCTGCGTGCTCTTTTGCCATGAGGCGTAGCAATCGAAGTCTTCAAGTGCCTCCACGATCCTACGCAACTTCCGGCGTGTCTTCCGGTTCATACTATGTTCTGACAGGTCTGTGAATTCAGCCTCTCCGGACTGTGAATCATCTGATTCATCTGTGCCCACTGACCCATCTGCTGGCTCAGCCACTTTCACTGATCTTCCTCCTGGAGCTGAGGATTGGTTCCCGACACCGCAAGACGGGAGAACATGCGAGCGACCTTCTGTGGTCCTCCTGCACTGTTCTGCAACCACATGGTCTCCTTTTCCACATGCTCCCGGGCTTCTTCGTTTTTGTTCATCAACTCCATGGTCCACACGGTCCAGGTGTCCTGAATCTCCTTGGTTCTGTTGGCATCCACTTCCATGTCGTCGTCCCTCATGCGTCGACGGCGACCCATGTGTCCTGCTGTCATCTTCGGGCTTGTGCTGGATAGGGCATAGGTGCTGCATGGTGCAGCGCTCACTACCTGCCAGCTCTGCGCACTCCTCTGCGATGGGGCAGGCGGAGGAGGGCTTCGAGTGGGGAGTGGCGGTACGACCATCTGCTGTACCGTGTACTCCGCACTCGCTCCTCCCTGTGGCCTGGCTCCCTGCACGATGGCGGACGAGTGGAAATTCAGGTTGCGACCACTCTGATGTGCCACCTCGTTCAACCGTGTCATCTTCTTGGCGTCCCTCATTTCGACATAGGCCTTGAAGCTCCTGAGATGTGCTGAGCTCCCCTCTCCGATGTGTGACCTCACCCACCCCGTGTAGTTCTTTTGACACGTGTAAATGTAGCGGAAGGTGTTCGCTGGTGCACGAGGCTTGGTCTTGAACTTTCCCTCCATCATGACTGTGTCTCCAGGAATCTGGTGGCGACGTGGTGAATCGTCCTCCGAATCGTACTGTTGGTCCACATGTTGGTTCATGGGTAACACGTGTCCCAGGTTCAACGTGTTGAGCCACTGTTGACTGTCTGGGCTCAGTCGATCGGGGCTGCCGGTGTATGACATGGCAATCTTTCTCTTTGGTCTCTGCACCTGCTTCTTGATCAGAAACGTGACTGTGTTGTGCATTGCGTGTGTGTGTAAACTCAAAAAGAGGCAAGGCATAATGTCCCTTACTAGTAGTTCCTAATCGAACCGGTCGTCCTCCGAGGCGTGCGAAACTCATGGTGTCATTCACCAGATCTAATGTTGCTCCTAAATCCTTCAAAAGTTCTTTGGACAGCAACAAGGGGGTTTCTGCACCACTCTCAGGAAGAACTGCCACCTGAATCAAAACATGCCTACCTGAGATCTGACAAGGGATCACAGCAACCTCCCTAGCCCGGAGACTACCGTTATTCCCGAATCGAAAAGTGGCAGTCGCTTCCCGACGCTGTACCATCCTACCATGTCCCTTCAAGTATTCTTCAACTCGTTGAAGAACGTTTTCCCCAACAAGGGACCTCCTACAAGCAGTGTCTGGTACTCCATGAGTCTCAAGGGCCGCAGGCATGTATTCCGTTCTCAATGAATGGTCTGCCTGCTCAAGCTGGAAAATCTCGTGAATCTGTACATGATCTACAAACTCTGTACTTTGGCTCAAGGCCGTACTGCTCTGTTCTGCTGGAACCGAATGCACAGGGCCGCTCCACGGGTCAAGTCTGACGAAGCGCGGCGAAGTCTCCCTTTCTCTGTTCCCCTGAATCATAAAGGCATCCAATCCAAGTTCAATCTCGTCAGCTGCCTGATTCAACAACACGTCGAAGTCCTCCTGTTCAGGCCAGTCGTGTTCCACGATGTGCACCTCTTTCGAAGTACTCTGACTTGCGCCAGATGAGGAGGATCCACGGTTGCCGCCCTTACCTGCACTTCGTGACGGGCATTCTTTTCGCCAATGACCAAGTTGTCCACAGCGATGACAGCGTGTTCGAGACTTCACCTGTTGAAGCTTTGCAGAGATGGTTCCCTGTAGCTTCCATGGTTGGCTCGAGTTCGACGTCGATGTCTCCGGACGAAAGCCACGGGCCTTTCGAACCTCCTGCATCTTGGTTCTCACCTGCTTGTAACTCTCAAAGGTGTCCAGAATGGCCTCTTCGTCGTATTCTTCTTGCTCTTGCATTTCCGCTGCAAGAACCTGCAAGACCTCCTGGTCCTCATCCCAAGAGCCTGATGTCAGCTCACTCGTATCCTCGTCGGCCACAAAGGTGTCTTTCTGCACGGGCTTGTGGTTTCCCTTGGAATTGGCCAAAATGGCCTTCACAGCCTGTGAGACCTCCTCTACCTTGAAGGATCCCCGAGTAGCTGTCAAAATCATAGCCTCCTGATTGTGATCGAGGTGAAGCTTACGAAGCATAAACCACCCCCTGACCTCAGACGGAAGCTCAACTCCCTGCTCACGCAGCTTGCGCTCCACGGTGATGAAGCGAGTGATGAAAGCCTTCATCGTCTCTCCCGACCGAATGGCCGTTTCAAAGAAAAATTCCTTGAGGGCTTCATTCATGTCGTCCTTCTCCAAGGGCTTATAGCGCTCATCCAGTGCTTTGAACACCAGGCGCTCGCCTCCACTCTTGGCCAAGTCTTCGATGGGAATATGTTCCACCGCCAGCTCGGCCTCTCCTGACAAGAACTCGACCAGTTTTGGTCCATATTTCTCAGCAGGATATGTATTTGGCAGGCTGATGATCATCAGCGCTGCACGACGTCGCCACCTCTTGTAGAGGCTCGGGTCCGAGCCATCAAAACGCTCCAGTCTGGTGCTTGCACCTCCTGAACCATCTTGCGCCATGGATTGGAGCCCAGCCGCTACCCCTCGTGCATCGACGACGGGCACGAGCGGCAACAACCGGGCTCCGCTACCACTGTGAAAATCCACAGGGCTACTTCGCTCCTTTTTCTCCTGTGCCGTACGGCCTCGATCGATACACACATGCCACAACTGATGTGTCGCACATGGATGTCCTCACATGACTGCTACTTTTCACACAAAGGATATCCAAGGAATGGAACTCAGGGTTGCACATTGCAGTGTCGTGGTGCATTGGGAATGCAGCTTGGGGTGATCACACTAGCATAGCTGCACGCGGTGTACGCCTGGTTGCTTGCACTCTCGTTGTGAGCCATGCGGTGGGCTTTGGGATCGCAGTTGTGGGATGCAAATTGGGGTTGCAAGTCGCGCGTGGAGGTCTACAGAGCAGTACAAACGAGTGGCGTAGAGATTTCCAAAGCAAAGTGCAGCAAAGTCGGAAAAATGTGAATAGTGCACGCAAGGAGAGTTATCCTAGAGAAAAGTGCAAAACGGCAGGGAACAAAACTGTAGAGAAAAATCGCGGTGGGACTTGCAGGCGGAACTGGCTGTTTTTGAAAGAGGCGAATGTGAGCCAGACAACGTCGTGGTTCACAGATATTGCACGCAACATCAACGTCCACGCATGTGCACATGAATGGTCCTGATCTAGTGCTGATCTCATACCCTTGTTGCTGCTCCCCAAACCCTGTCTATCGCTCTCGGATCACCTTAATGAGAAGATTGCCCAGGGGAAAACCAACCATCAATCTTTGGAAGCTGTGGAAACCCCGTTCCCAAACAATTGCAATTGCCCGTGCCCCCGAACCCACGTTCCATGGCAGCCTCTTGTCCGACGCAAAATATGTTAAGTTTACCCTAGGCCCCTCTGCCCAAAGAGTACATGTTGAGGCCCTTTTGGCTGGCATGTCTTGGATAGGGGGAACCAACTTGAGAGAATATATCAACATTAAAGGTCAAAACCCAAGGCTGCAGCTTCATCATAGATTGCTTGTCGCCTGGCCGTTTGCGCATCTCCGCCAAGCTTCATCCCGCGAAAGACTTGCCCGGCAACCGCCAGAAGAATGAACAACAAGGCGGCAGCAAAAATGGTGCATGGCGGCAGCGCTGGTGCAAAAGACCGAGGATCCCACTCAACAGGCACTCCAAAATATCGTGCGACGTTCTCACCTCACAGGTCTGAATCTCAGGTCTCGACTTTGCCCGCTACCCCGCCTCCTAGTTAATTAAGTAGGCGCCTACTTGATTAAGTAAGGGAGAAGTAAGTTACTAGGCTAAGTAACTTCTAGGCATGGACGCAGGGTAGCTCACGCTGCTTCAAGGAAGCTCACCCCACCTGAGGGCGGGGGGGAGCTTCCTTGAAGCGCTAGCACTAATGATTTGCTTCCTAGATTTTTAGGGAAACTTAACTTGAGCAGGGCAGCGCAACGTCCCCGCAAACTGCGGAGAACGGATGAAATCACCCATGTCGGCCACGTCGAACCTGAACCGCCAAAGAATACTGTGGACCCTGTTTCAATGACAATCACGAAGGATGTCCAAAGGAATGTCCAAATCTCATCATCCAAAAACGGTGACCTGCTACAAAGCATACCCAAACGAGAGCGAAAGTGAAACCGTTCCACATGGCGCATGGTTGCCAGAACGTGCGGTAACCAATTACAAGCCACCGCACCAATCATGGAGCAGCCCGCGCACCTCGACCTACCAGGCTCAGAAAGGGTCCGCATCATGGTTTGCATCTGCATGATCAAAAACACTCCTTTTTACCTACTAGCATTGGTCTCCAACCTGGAAGTAAAAGTGATCCTACTAGCGATGGCCTCCACCCTACTAGCGATGGCCTCCACCCTGAAAGCGATGGCCTCCAACCTAATAGCGAAGGCCTCCACCGTAGTAGCGATGGCCTTCCACCCTAAAAGCATCTAAAAGCGATGGCCTCCAACCTAATGGCCATGGCCTCCACCCTACCCTGAAAGCGATATGGCCTCCACCCTAGCAGCAATGGCCTCCACCCTAGTAGCGACGGCCTCCACCCTAGTAGCGATGGCCTCCAACCTAGTAGCGATCGCCTCCACCCTGGTGAGTAACGAGCATTGCGTTGCATAAATCTGAGATCAATG
>CAXIVM010000519.1:0-20750 GCA_964035705.1 Porites rus | reverse complement strand
CAGTAGTGGCTAGGCCGCCATATTGACTACGCCGTTGGGCCCCTGCACATTTTTCGCTTACACTTCTTAGCAGAGGTATGCTTTTAGAAGGGGGTAAGAATGAAGTGCTTAGTCAACAAGAAACCATGATTTGCCCAAGAATAACCTGTGCAAAGAATTGCGAATCCATGGTACGTCAGTATGTCGACAATGTCATTTTCACAACCAAAAGGAGAGAAAACGAGAAAATAACATACAAGGCTTTTTGGTTGCGATTTGCATTCCAAAGACTTGGGCCTCTTGTGGTGGGAGCTCTTCGAGGCCATGGCTCCGCTTGCACTGACGGACAGATGCGGCCTGCATCCATCGACGTGCCTGGGTGACGCTTGCTGTTGCTATCAGCTACTACATGTTCACACATGTTCACGAATCAAAATGGACAACAAAAATAACAGAACATGTCATCTATATAGCTTGATTTCAGAAGCCGCCTGAAAGCTCTCACGTGTTAAGCCCGCGAGTATGGAAGTGCTTGCCCTGGGCCGAATTATAAGTTTAACCACGACGGCAAACAAGGAAGCGTCTGCAAACCTTAGGCTGTACGCGTAGCTGGCACACTGGTGGCCTAGAGAAACATACATCTGCACAGGCGCATGCAATATCATGCGATACATGCAATGCGATGCAATGTGTGTCTCTACCTTTTTTGGGGGGCAACCTTACGCAAGTCAAGGTGTTGCTTTCATAGTCAGGAGTCATAGTCATAGTCCAATCTTTGTGTCCAAGCCCTTCCTGATCAAGTGACCTGTGGCTCTGCAGATCCGAGCGGTAGCCGCGCCAGGGCTTTGGTCGATGCGGCAAATGAGCTGGCGCTTTCCCCTGTCAGGCGAAGCTTCCTTGGGGCTCAGTGCTTCGACGGATACATTTTTTTTCATCTGAAAAGCCTTCCGCAATGTCAAGACCGGGCCGAGCGACGGATCACAAAGCAGAAGGACCAGCCTTGCCAAGCAAAGACTTGCAAGGTGGAGCCGCTTAACTTTAAATTAGGAAAGGCAGTCACTCCCACTCTCTCACTCTCACTCTCTCACTCTCACTCTCTCACTCTCACTTACACGCTCACGCTCACTCAACCTCACTCACATTCACACTCACTCACACTCACATTTGCACCCACTCTCACTCTCACTCTCACTCTGCTCTGCCGCTCACTCTCGCCCTCACTCACTCTGACTTACTCTGACTCACGCTCTCACCCACTCTCACTCACTCTACACTCACTCTCACTCACACTCATACACGCTCACGCTCACACTCACGCTCACGCTCACGCTCACACTCACTCACCACCACGATCTCCACCTTCATCACCACCATCTGGACCCCAATGCGTCTAGATCTCTAGACTTTCTGCACTTGTGAAGTCAAATCATTGAACCGATGTCAGTATTGTCAGTCTCATCGACACGGACTGATACCACCCGCCGCGTTGAGGTCAATCAACAAACAACCTACTTGACAATCACAAAAACGGCTGGTGCCCTTTTGAGGTGTCATCTCTACAACAAGCTCAACAAACACCCAGCAGAATAAGGCCGGCATCCATCACTTCCCCTGAGGAAGCGACCAACAAACACCCAGCCGGCATCCATCACTTCCCCTGAGGAAGGGACCTCCATGGGAGAAAAAAACGCGGTGGCAAGTCCATTGATCAAAGCCATCTAGTGATGGGGTGCTTCGCGCACGAACTGACTCTAACTGCGTGATTCGAAACCAAATCCGATATGGGACAGCCTGGGGGGACACCAAACCAAATAGATTCAGCCAACCACACGTGCCCAGCAGCAAGAGGTGGCCTCCGAAGCATCGCAAAGGGCTTTTGCATGCTTGCGGCCCATGTCTTCTCAGCGGCCTAGAAGGGACGGGTAAGTCCAGGTGAACTTGCAATGGGAGCAACAGCGGGCTGGATGAGTATGAAACTCAAGGACTTGTATATGTATATACAAATATAAATATATAAGTCCATTTTCGAGAGGGTTGTGTGTGTGTGTGCCAGCTGCATTATCTTACATGACTGGCAAAACCCACGCACCACTGGTGGATGAAAACAGCACAGTTCAAATAGCGGAAAAAAATCGCACTCCCATCAATCTCTGGGCCTTTCAAACCCTCCTGGCCTCAGCGTATGCCCAGAGCAGGTTAGCATGCTCTTGTGCTTTGATCGCCCCTGCGCACCAACCGAACAAACAAAAATGTGGTTCCCTAAAAGTTGCGTGCAAACACATGCCTTGCAGTAATATATAAGCACGGTGTTTACTTCTGTACCACAGTTGTTGCTCCGAGTTATCAGTTACAGTATTTAGGAAGGTAGATGCCAATGTATGCCAATGTTATTTATACATACATATATGCATATGTGTAGACATGTATCTTATCATCATCACATTATATATAACCACAAACAAGGAAACACATATATACACATACAAGTATATGTATAGATGTTTAAAATATTGTATTAGATATACATATAAATGTCTGTTCAATTCTTTCTTTGCGCGTTGCCAGCCCAGCTGGCCTGTGGAGGTGAATGGTTCGAGCTGTTGGATGGCACTGCTCAGCAGCTGTCGAGTCACGCGCTCTGCGACCATTACCCTGGCGAAGGTCTCTCACAATTGAAAGTGGCTACATACACTCCTATGTACATCTGGTAGCTCATTGGGTCTTTTGACGACAAGTAAAAAAGAATAAATATATATATGCCTTTTAACAAGCTAGTCGCTGGCAATGCCAAACACAAAGCAGGCCAGCTCAAGCGATAATGAATTCCATCCAAGTTTTCAACCAACTGTATAGGACGTGGGAACGCATTTAACAAACGCAGCTGCTCAGTTTCAAGCTTGGTGTAGAGTCTACAAGGTTCCCCCCTGAAAGGGTAGTTCCCTCCTAAAAGGGCAGTGCCCACATTAAACCTCCACACAAAAGAGTTGCTTCAATTTTGTGCGTAGCGAAGGGTTCTCGTTTAAGTCCGGGGCTCTGGGCGACTCTTGTTCACGACTCGTTTCCGTAGCGTTCGCAACCGTTCCTGATTTCACTGCGCAAGTGCATGCGAAATTCTCAGCTTCCTTCGCAGCCAGATTGAGATTGGCGTTTTAAAGGGCGCAGTTTTTGGGGGGTGTTGGACCGGATGTGGCTGTGACATCGGGATGTGCGTTTCCGGCTGTTGCTTCGAATCTGCGTTGAGTGACAAGTCTCAGCAAAAATAACAATTTTTGTGGATGGGAAGGTGCTCAGAACGTGTCGAAATCATTCCAAATTCCAAACGTGTGGTGTTGTGCAAAAGTTGCTGAAAACATGAACATGATAGAACATGTCATATCCTCGGTTTTTGTGGCGGGCGCACTACTTTGTGTGGTTGGAGGTATCGAAGTTGTATTTTCGTGGCAGGCGCAGGGAATCGTGAGGTTGCGATGTTTGGTGGAGGCGATGTCAGACAAGTGTAACAAGAAGGGAGACGAGCAGGGAGACAAGTGGGAGACAAATGTAAAATCATCCGGCCAAGCAAGGCCAAAACGACAAGTGGAGCAGAGTAGGCCGAGACAAGTGGGAGACAAGACAAGAAGGAGACAAGCAGGGAGACAAGTGGAAAAATCATCCGGCCAGTAGTACCCGAATGAAGAGTGTCTGACAAGAGTGTCCTACAAAAGTGTCCCACGAGAGTGTCCGACAAGAGTGCCCAACAAGAGTCCCCCACAAGATCCCACAAGAGTGTCAAATCATATTTGGCCGTTTGTGTTCGAGTGCGCGTGAGCATTCGGGTTCACGGGTTCCATCTTGTTATTTGATTCCTTTTCATGGTCATTCTTTTTCATGTCCTTCTCATTTCCTTGTCATGTCCTTTCGATTCTTTTTATTTCCTTTCATTTCCTGTTCGATGCCGTGTCTGCGCACTTCACACAAGAAAGCTTACCATAATTCACCAATCTGATTGTACAAACATCTTTCTTAGCAATGCAAGTTGAGAAGGTCACAACGGTTACCCTCACGAGCCCTGTTCTCTCCACTAACGGTTAATCATCCCCACTGTGGCTTCTAAAAAAGTAATTCTCCTGTTCTTTCCTGTCATTTCCTTTCGCATCCCAAGATTCTCCTGGGTGCACCGCATTCCGTTTATATAATGGGGGCCAACTTCGGAATCCTTCTGGGCCTTCCTGCCGAGGGAGAATTGACATTGGCTCTTGGATTGGCCGTCAAAGCTATTGGATACCTTGGATTCTATTGTTTTCTTATCGTTCTGCAGCCGCACCTGGCATAAGACCAGCAAAGGATAGAGATATGTGAAAGGAACAGCCCCTCAAAGCGAGCGCTCCAAGGACTGTCGGAACGCTTCTTGACCCGTGCAGTTCGCAGGAAGTCCTGGGGAGCACCATCAAAACATCTGCTGCCATCTGTTTTCGAAGGCCTTCTCCGATGTCTGTTCAAAAGCCTTTCAGAACCACCACTGGCCCAAGGCTCTCCTTGATTTCAATACTTGAGCTGCAATTCAGCCAAGCAACTGCCAAGCTGCGTAAAAAGTCTTTCGAGGCAGCAGCGGCCTGCTGGCTCCCATGGAGCCTTGCTATAGCCCAAGCGCTTGTGGCCAAGTGTTGAATCTCAGCTTCCTAGTCAGAATGGCACAGCACATGCGGAGGGAAAAAAAAGAAGGAGCATGCAAAAGTGGACACATGAGCATCATTGGGCATTTAGAGCCCTCCAGCACACATCTCGAAATTCGCTCAGGATTGCCACATGCAAAACAGAATTGTTTTTAAAAAGCGTCCTCCAGCAAATCATTCATGCGAGTACTCAAGCTGTTGACCAGCTTGCCTGCGCTAACATGTCCCAGTGACTGCACGTCACAACGAGTGCCAATCGATCTGCAAGTTTCATTGGCAGCACCCGGCCTTCTGTATCCAAAGGCGCACCCAGCTTTGCAAGTGACCAAAGGATGTTGGCCACCTCGGATGCTTTGTTGAGCTCCCATTGCTCTTGCAACAATAGAATTGTCTTCATGTTTGGCCTTGCAAAACTGATAAAGCCAGGTTACATGTTGTGGCCGTGCAGATGGCAAGCAACAAAGAATTCCGGTTTCCAGCTGAGCTGCTAGGTCATGAGCCTGACAACTCCGCGCATGAGACTTTCAGCATCGATGAGATATTGACATGTTCAAGTCGCTGTCTTTGCAGCCGTACCCAGAAAATCAAAAAGGCACGTCTGGGCAAGAATGTCAAGACCCTCTGAAACCCAAAACATCCTATCCTGATGCTATGAAAACATTATATATACATGTATAACTGACTGCCAACTACATGTATATATAAACATCATTGACTCTGAAGTCCCCCCCGCGATTCTCATCATTTCTCATCCCCGCCTGTTCCCCGAAGCCGCCCTCGAAGGCTTTGGCCAAACCTTGGAAGCAACTGGAAGCAATCACGTGCTGAGCGGTTGAGCCTGACGCTTGATGGAACATGTCACAGCATGTCAAGAAATCCTTCAGGTCTAACGTCTTCGGCCAGGGTACTCCAAAGTACGTTGGCAACAGCTTGAGGTGAGGAAGGCTCTTCTGCATTGCCAAATTTGGCCGCGTAAGCACCAACCAATTCAGAGATCCATCCACATGGGTTGAAGCCCAATGAGGCACATGCCCAGGCCATGTTGCCTTAATGCAGGGATTTGCAGGCAAAGCTAAGCCTGCAGGGCCCCCAAGCTAAGCCTACATGCTTGAGTCATGCCTGCAAAATCAAGCCCTATAAAGAGTTTACTAATACGAAGCATACTTTATACAATATTTTCTGAGGCATTGATATCCTAAAACTTTGAGTACCTTCTCCACGATACTGGAACTCTCCTATTTACAATGGCTTGGACATGTTCGTGATTCTTCATTGACATGCTCGTGTATACATATGTTTACCATCAAACAAACTCAAAACAGCAAGGCAGCACAACATTCGCATGTGAGCTGACTCAAGTCAAACAATGCCGCACCAAACTGCGACATTTACTGGACAAAGGCAGAAAGCCCCTCGCAATTGCAAACAGCACAGCAGTTGGGAAAAGCTGCTTCACTTCAAACTAAAGTGAATGTATCAAAATGCCAGGTCCTACATGGTCCGACTTTAGCGGTGGCCTGCAGCTCTGAAACCAAGGAAGCCAACGACAGGTGCCAGTGACAAGCCCTGCCCCATCCTGCCCCCCCCCCCATAGCCTCAATAGGGATTTGTGACATCTAATTTTCCCCATGCCCCTGGTCCAAACTGCCCCCTGTCAATTCATCATGGTATGAGTAGGGATTGTCAAAGTGACTCAGGTCCTGTTCTGAACATTGTGGTAGCAGTGGCTGTGCCATGCTCCTGGCACCTTCACGACACAAAAGGCGTCAAAGCTTTCCAAAGCATAGCTTGGCAAGTGCAACAACCAAGCAATCTTATGCAATCAGAGTTCAACTCTGGCACCTCTGAGAAATTCCTCCTCAGTCCACTGAAGAGTAGCTGCGGCCCAAAAGCAGCGAGCTGCATCGCTGCTTGTAACACCTCCATGCCAAGCTGAAGGAAAGGAAGGAACACCAGGAAAGGATGGAAAAGCAAAGAGGAATCCTCAGAAAAAAAAAAAAAATCTATATAATCCTTGGCAAACAAACGCCATCAAAGCCGTCAAGGCCGTTAAGGCCAATCGTCATAGCAAGGCTCTCATCTTCACATCTGCACCGCTCCGCAAATGTCATTTTGCTCTCACATGGTGTTAGAGGAGGCATCCATGAGGCATCCGTTGGCTGCTTCAGACTGGACTTGTGAGCCAGTCATCCTCCAGCAGCTGCGTCTTTGGCATTGCCCAACTAAAAGCACTGGCGTGCAAATCTCCTTGGCTGGAGGCTTTTGAAAAAAGTAAAGCACTAAGTGATTCAAACATGATTCAACTCACTACTTAGTCACTACATGACTCATGCTCTCTCTCTCTCTCTCTCGCTCTTATGATCTCCGGTGCTTTGGCCAAGTCTCTGTGACATCGCCCATTTCGTGCTTGGTGACACTTGAGCACTTTGGCCGTACCGGAGAGGAGCAAGACTTGATCCCCATCTTCTAAACGACACTGCCACCGTCCTGCCAAACGACACTGCAACCCGTTCGTACGTCTGTGATACACAAAGGAAGTTGGTAGTCTTGCATCTTGCTTTGGGCCCACACTGGGCCTAAATCTTTGTAAACATGGAGTTGTAGATCAATGTTTGGCCTATTTGTGTCAGTAGCTGGAGCTTTACCCCATCGTCCCTCTCCTCTAGCTGTTGTGTTCTCATCTACCCACCACGCTAGGCCGATCCGCTGGAAATGCCGCCTTAGTTGCAAATCTTTTGGGTCCTTCATCAAAATATGAAGAGTACAACTCCATACTGAAGCAAAGTCAACATATCCCAACAGTGCATCAAGGGCACTGGTAAAGAAACCGCCCACCTTCAAGGACTTTCAGATCTACCTGACAAGATCTCTGCACGTGCTGCGCCTGGCCTCGGGATCAGGATCAAGCTGAACCACACAATCCGCACCCAAATCGCAACATATCGATTGGCGCCATTGTTTCTTTGATAGTGAGAGCGCCAGACTGACAAACAGAAACCCCCACTCAGCATGTGCAGGTTCAGCTGCTCTCACAGACCTTCTTGAAGCACTTATTTGTGCACCTCAGCTATGGGCCAATGGGACTGGTCAACAGAGATGCCAACCAGGCCCATGCTAGGCATCAGGATGCATCAGGTATATAGCCCAACAAGATTCCAACCCAAGCTATACTTTTGTGACTGTCATATATTCCAAGTGATCTCGGCCAGCCGTGACTCTTTTCTCTGCATGCTGCATGCCTCACACCTAAACCATGAACACTGAATAGAGTCTTGGCAAGCAGAACACATGGTCTACGAAGCCCCCCTTCTCTTGGAAACCATTGCCTTATGGAAGCGCCTGGAAGTCCATGAAACATCCACGTCAATAAACTTGAAGGTAACGGGTTCGGGCTTCATGGGTCTGCGGTACACTTACATTCTCTCCGCTTTGTCAAAGTCGAAACACTGGCGTAATGACATCGGCTGTGGCCCTCACAAACAACGAACATGTGCATTCTAGTAGCAAGGATGCTATTAGTAACAAGGGGCATCGCGACGAAGAGCAATAAGCTACTAGTAGCTCCTGGACGTACTACTAGTAACAAGAAGCTACTATGTGCGTAGCACCTTTTGAATTCTTCCAGGTGGCCAATCCGGCTCTCGGTTCACCACGACTGTCACACGACATCCAGAAAGCTCGGCGGCTGCGGTCGTATCTTCTATGACTCCGCCACCTGGTGATGGCACATCAAAGCTTTAAAAAGAGAAAAAGTTTCTGAAAGTCAAAACCCAGTGGAATCGTGGCCACATCGATTTCATCTTCATCTTCATTGTCTTATTCTTATTCATCTTCATCTCAATTCATCTTGATCGTGATCATTTGCGACCCCCCACTGGTCAAACTGACCGTGATGTTAATGCAACACTTGTCACTTGTCACTAAATTACTAAATGTCACTTACTCGATATAATTCAACATTTGCAATTTGCCGTCTCACCAGCCGCCCATGAATCGAGGCAAGCTACAAGTGTCAACATCTGCGTTCAGTATGTACTGCAGCAGCAAATCTGGAGCAATGTTTAGACACGCAACAATGCGCTCATGCAGCACAAGTAGCGTGTCCTTGATTCACAAACGAGCCACGACACAAAATTGCCTGTCAGGTCCAGGACCAGTGGCGATATGTGGCGATCTATGTCAGAACATGCGCCCAAAAACACGATGGGAACACACGCAATAAAAAGGACTTTGTGTAATGGCGGTGAGGATGAATGTCCAACGACCCTTCCGATTAGGGTGGGGCGTTTTCGAATTCCCCAACCGGAAGTACACGTCGATCATGTCTCGAGTCTCGAGGTTTGGACCAAAGGCCTTAATAAGATGTATAAGGATCCGGTGGAGTCATGAGCGACGCAATCCAAGTCCAAGCTGCACCTCACAACAAACCAACACCACTGTAATATCAGTGTTTCAGGAAAACGTGCCAGAGTCCTAACAACCACCCCGAATGGTATTCATTTAGCAATCCCGACGTGTACATCATGTCATGCACCAAATGCTTGGGCCACATAAAAACCCCGTGAAGGAACCAATGCAACAATGCGTCAGTAGTTTAACGCAAACCCGATCCAAACAGCGCCAATTCATCCGAAGTTCTGTTGGCATGCAGGTGATTGTCTGCGTCACGCCGCTCAGCAGGCCCACTTCAAAGCGTACGAATGCGTCAACTTCCTGGGTCGCCCGCCATGCTTGGAACAGGACAATCCACACTTTGAGAAGGGGAGACACCAAAGCTGGGAAGGCAGGAAGGCGCAGGTCAGAAAAGCCGAAAAACAAAAGTAGGCGGCCAGATGAAGAACCTGGCAGTGGTTTATAATGTATATATGCTGGTTCAAGTGCGGGAGCTCCCCAGCATATGACATGAAACGCGAGCCAAACACTTTACCCTTCTATATAGTTTGTTCTATCATTCCCCACTACAGTCTACAAAACCGACAAAGCTACAGGCAGACCCTTTCCTGGCCGGGGTAGCTGCACAAGCATAGCCGCCACTAGTCCCACCAGTGACAAGCCCATGCAGTCACACCTCACATTGCACTTGGACAATGAACAAGTGACAAACCCTTGCAGTCACACCTCACATTGCACTTGACTTGGGCAATGAACAGGGGTGCGAGTGGGGCTTTAAACAATGCAGCAGCCACACCGTTGCCATAACCAGCAGCTGCAAGATATACAACCTAGACCAGGCAGGAAGAGCGTTAGGGCAAGCATCCAAATCATGCATGCAACATCATGCAACCAACACCCTAATTACCCTTCCAGTTCTAGCATTCCTCACCACGCAACCAACAAACCCCCAGCAGCACACATCCATGCGTTCACACCCCGTCCGCAAGGTGCGGCAAGCGAAAAGCACACGGCTTTAACCCAAAACACTTCGAGGATCTTCAAGGTATATACTTGGCCATAGCGCGGCAATGCGTTTCGCACTCCAGCCACATGGTTGAGTTCCCATGCTTCACGCAAGCGAACCACATCGCCTGTAAAACAAACCAAGAAGGCCCCTTTTGAGAAAACCGCTTGGCGCACGATGAAGCGACTGCTAAATTGTCGCACAACTGTCGCAACTGCAAGATACTGCAAGTCAAGCAGCATTCCCCAGAGATCCTTCTCTCGCCCTGAGCTCAACAGAGCTTCCAAAAATGTAGCTAACTTTCCCAGAGCAGGGAAATCTTCCGCCCCCACTCCACCAAGACCTCCAACTTCGGCACTAGCAAAAGCGTCTGCTGCTCGTCCACGTCGAAGTCCGCAGGTAAATCTGCGGCTGAGTCTCCAGCTCAGAGACCCAAAAAGAATTGCAGTCTGAGCGCCACCGGCGGAAACTGAAGAAACCCCCGTGTCGTACGGGTAGTTGAAGAGCACTCAACCAACACGACTCATTCCGCACCCTTGGGTACTAGTAGCCTATGCAGAGAGATCGCAAGTCATCTACCAGCGAGGTTGCTGTCAACCCCCCAACTCGCCAACCAAGGCTTCCTACCACGCCCAGCGTGCCAGCAGCTACAGCTACACAAGGCCCCCACTTGAACCTGGCTGCTGCTTTTCACCAATGAAAGCATGCCAGCATCAACTTTGTTGAGGGAAACAACCAACCTCTGACCTCTGCCAATCTCAGCAAAAAAAGAAAGCCCAGCCTGAAAGTTTGGATGTGTGGTGGAACCTCCAATACAGAGTTCGAATCAAAGATTGTTTGTGCAAACAGCAAATCCTCCAGGTCTCGGCGGGCGATGCCCCAGCAGCGCACGTGCGATACCCCTATGCGCACAAGCTGGCGGACAATGCCCGCTGCGCAGTGCTGACAAGGGGGTGTTTATTCCCAACACGAACTTTTGTTATGGGTGGGGCTTCCTAAGGGGGCGCTGCGGTGATCCCATGATTGAGATCCAATGACACCAACGCTGATCCAATGATCCGAGCGCTACAGCGAAGAATTGAACAATCAGTCCAAGGGCGGGATGAGGGTTTGGAATTGATCCTAAAGGCGATTGAACCCAAGGAAGATCAAGGGAGGGAGGGAGGGAGGGAGGGAGGGACAAAGGGAGGGAGGGGCTCTAAAGTGAGAATTGCCTTTCGCTGCAGTAGTGTGAATTGATGAATCAATTGTTAGACCCGGACGACCTAACACTTGCTTCGCAAGACCAACTCAAGGTATCCCCTGCTTCGTGAAAACTGAAAACCACAAAGGTCCGATGTATACAATAATATACAATGTACTGGCATGACCATGGCATGACCTGTAAACGTCATGTTAAGTGAGACGTAGTGAGATGGGTACACCCCGGCAAACAAGTCCATCGCATACATGCCGGGCAACCCTCCACTTGGTTGGGAAAAATCAGCCAACTCTGAGACTGCACGTCCAAAATGTTGTTCGGCTCAGGCTAGTGATTTGTCGTATTTCGCAGTTGACATCATAAACGCCAAGACCTCGGACATCCGTTTGGACGGCCAACCCAAACGGAGCAAACCAGCCAATGAGTCCGAGCGACTGCAACGACGGACCCACGGCTACGCGCAAATTGGCCGCCCATGCGAGCAAATTGATCACGAACGACAAGGCGTGAAAATGCTTGAAGTGAATCTTGGAGGAACTCTCGTTGTGCTAGTGCTAGGGGCTGGGGTGCGATGGTTGGAGAGGGAAGGTCAAAATGCAGTGGCCCTTGTCTAAGTAAGCTCGTGCTCTCTCTTCCTCTGCAAAGTCTAGCTGTCTCGGAAAATACTGCTTACAGGTTTAACAACCCGCTCATAGAGAAGTGGTCTTGATTCTTGATCCATGTGTCGACTAAGCACGCCTGAGCAAGCACATAATCACTCCTGGAGCCAACTGACGGCATCAGTCACGGGCTTTAGTTGAGAGGCCGAATGCATTTCAGCCGAGCTTGTAACACCTGACACTGTTGGCGTTCATCATATGCAACAAATTCCACATCCCTAGAAGCGTCCTTGTTCCTAGTGGTGCGGCCAGGAGCCCCTAGTAGCTTCTTGTTCCTAGTAGCAAGGCCAGGAGAACCTAGTAATGTTGACATCGTATTAACCAACCCCCCCCTATTAGTCTACCCAGGGTTCAGGCCCCAATAATAAACTAATTTGAACTACTAATTTCCACAGTCACCACCCTCTAATAAAATTTTGCTTGGCTGAAACCCCCCTGTCCCTCCAGGAAAAACTCAAATATATATGTGTTTAATAACTCAAATATATATGTGTTTAATTAGTTTTGTTCTTTTTCCCTTTTCAATATTTTCTTGTCTTGCCATGGTGAAACTGATCTTCTGATTGATTACCAATGCTCTCCCAAAGCAACAGTTTTCCTAGAATTTCCAAAAACTCTCTAGGAAAATTCTTTCATTTTCCCTTATTGAAACTCTATCAAAATCTGCAATTTGAGAAGCTCAGAAAGGGTACCCCCCATACACCCCCTACCCCCCTCTAATAGTGGGGTACCCCCCCCCTATTAGTCAACCCCATCCATGATGAGCTCTCATGGACCTCATGATGAACGGGAATTAGTATTTGGGCTTTCATGGATCTCATCATTCCATTCCAGCTCTTCCAAATACTAATTCCCTCTCATCCCAACCCTTCCAAATACTAATTACCTTTCATTCCAATTCTTCCAAATACTGAATCCCTTTCATTCCAAGTCTTCCAAATACTAATTCCCTTTCATTCCAATTCTTCCAAATACTAATTCCCTTTCATTCCAATTCTTCCAAATACTAATTCCCTTTCATCAGGTCATCCCCACTATTAGGGGGATGTGATCTCCAAAACCTCGAATCTCAAACCTTGTTGACCTTGTTGACCTTCTAGGGGGGGGGGGGGCCGTTGATTAATACGATGTTGACATTAGCGTCCTTGTTCCTAGTATACAGTACAGTATGTGCAACAAATTCCACACCTGTTGATGGAAGGTGCACCTCGGCCGTCGGCTGCAAGGAAGCTAATAAATAATGTATGGTTGTTCTGTTGTCCGCGCTACTTCATACTACCGGCAACGTCGCAAAGGCTGTTCCGTCCATAGTGTCCAATCAGGCCGCCAGCATCATGAAAGCCCACAATTCCACAAGAAAACATCTAAGATGAAGTGTGTTCTATCACTCTCCAGGAGTAAAACACCCGTGCTGAGTGTCGAAGGGGCCATCTAGCCTACGGCACCATGCCAAGGAGCTGCCTTTGTTGCCGCATCTTGAAGGGCCCGTGGCGCTTTGGCTTTGCAACGCGCTGTGGCCCATAAAATGCCAGCCTCAAGTGGTTGCAAACCCCTTCGGCTCGTCCGAGAAAACGTGACTGCTATTGACTGATTATACAGTAATGTATATATACTTGTATATGTAGCTGAGTGATTATCGTTGATTAGCTAGTGGGCAAAAGTCGCCGCAAATTCCTCCAAAACCTTTTCAATAGTGCCGAGTCACCCAGTCTCTCGTGGAAAGAGCAGGCTCTTCCTTGGTTGTGCAAATCTATGCGTTTTACACTGCCTTGCGGTACCAGCATCTTTGCCTTCGTAGCATGCTGATGTTAGAACCAACATGGTATGATTTCCATTGATTTCCTGAATGGCAAATGCAAATGGCATGAAATCGTCAGAGGAAACTTGAAGGACCATCAACACATATCATGAACTTGAAAGACAAAAACTGTTGTGTCACATCATGCTGGCTAACACGGATGTCAATTGTCCAAGCCCTTTTCGGAAGAGGTACTGCAGGATTGGCTGGCAGTTGCACCAGCAAGGCCTCCATCCGCTGACGCCGGGCCTTCCAAGACTACACCGGCCACAGGCGTTCTTCAAGCCAAGGAGGGTCTCTCAATTCAGTGTACGAACTCCAAGTGGCAACATCTTTTCAGGGCTCTAAACTGCAGAAAAAAAAAAACCTCTAACAAGGAAAGTGAGCACCGCACCTCTGGCCACCCTGCGAGCTTGCAACGACTGCCCGGCGGTGGACGATCCTGACTCCACATGACGCTCGGAATTCGGTACGCAAGCAACCTGTGATGTCGCTTCTTGAAACAGGAATCTTCACTCAACGGGCAGCTTGAAAACGAGTTGCATAGAAACGGGGCATCACGAGAATCCGCCAACTGAACAATGATACATTTACAGTATTAGTCTTCAATTTCCGGACCCTGCAAGAGTTGTGCAAGAAGTCAGGTTAGCCTCGCAAAGCCATGCTGCAATGTATGGGAAATTACATGAACGACAGGTCAAACTGCATGGTATACAGTATTCATATTGGAAATGCTTGCCCTCCAGCAAGCCAACCTGGAAACTGTCAGAGCTGTTTGGGAAGATCCGCTCCTCTACCGAGGTGATGTGCATTCTGTTGGTTGCAAGGGTAACCCGCCAAAAAAACCCTGGCCTCCCAGTGATTACACTACAAAGTTATACAATCTTTCCCTAAGAATCTAGAAACCAAATCATTAGTGCGAGCGCTTCTTCAAGGAAGACCCCCCCAGGCGGGGGGCATCCTTGAAGCATGAGCTATCCTGCGTCCATATGTAGTAGCTTAAGTAGCTAGTAGCTTACTTAATCTTACTTTTTAATTCAGTAGGCGCCTGAGACCTCACAGGTCTGGTTTGAGATTCAAAGCTGGATTGAGTTGGCGCTTGCACAGGGGGTTGACTGGCACGGGTGTTCGGCCGACATCCAGAAATGCTTCAACTGCATAGAACGGCAGGCCTCTTTTGTCCTTGCAGAGCATCTCGGCACACCCAAATGCATTCGTGCACCCTGGACCGCCTTCCTGAATGTTTTGAAAGGAGATTTCAAGTGTTGCACACGGTCAGCCTCCCGATCAAATCCACCAGGGGTTTTCCAGAGGGGTGCCCACTGAGCATCCTCACCATGATCCACATTGGTTGGGGTTTTCACACATACATGCAATTTTACCACCCACGGGTGCACTGTTTGTCATTTGTGGACAACCTGGACTTCCACGGCGGTCAAGAGGAAGAAATTTGTCAGGCAGTCGAAGGCACCCAACAGTGGTTCACCAGCTACGGGCTCACTCTTGATACTGCCAAGACCTTCTTTTGGTCCACCAGTGCCAATGTTCGCAAGATTTGGCAAAGTCAGGGACTCAAGATCATCACGGATACCAAAGAGCTTGGTGGAGCCATGACGATGTGCCGTTCCGTCCGCAACAGGGCACTCAAAGCTCGCTTCGAAGGACTGGAAACGAAATGGAAGCAACTATCTAGATCAGTGGCTCCGACGCTGCGCAAGATCCAGATTCTGGCCACCGTTTTTTGGCCCCTGGCTCTACATGGTGCCTCAGCGTGTTTGCTTGCAGAGGGACATCTAACCATGCTCAGAAGGGCCGCTATTCGAGCCACTGGGCTTCAATGTGCCGGTGCAAATTCCTGGCGTCGCTTTCTCTAATACTGCAGCTTTCACTTTCCGCAGGATCCTTCAGAAAGTGCCCGACCTGATCCACATGACCTGATCCACATGTGGAGGCTTCACTTCGGGTATTTCGGTTGCCCTTTTCTGCCTGGTCCTTACACAAAGCTGCTCAACTTCTTTGGACTGATTGGGTGGGCCGTGGTCGACCCACCTTGGATCGCTGACCATCATGGATGCCTGCATGATTTGCTGACTCAGGACAGGGGGCACCTACAGGCCCGATTAGAAGATGCCTGGGCACAGTATGTTGCACGACATGTCAAACATGCCCACATGAGCCAATTGGACGGTATTGAACTCGAGCTTTCTCGTCTGGACCACTTTAAGCTAGAGCCTCGCTCTCGCTTACGTGTCTCGGCGATTCAAAAGGGGGCCTTCCTTTCTGCCAGTGAACAGAGTAAGTTCGACCCCGCCAAATCTTTTTTGTGTCAGGTTTGCAATGTCCCCGACGATAGGGTCCATTGGCATTGCTGCCCCAAATTTGCTTCACTGAGGGAACAGCTTAATTTTACTCCAAATGTTTTTGCCGATTTGCCAGATTGCGCCAAATATCATCTTTTGGTGCCAAAGCTCCCTGAATCATTGAGACTCATGGCATATCTGGAAAACATGCCGGATCGCACCTTGGATTATGACACCTTCGAAATTGGAGCTGGTTGCATGCAGCACCTTTTCACCGATGGTGCCTGCCGAAGAATCGGAACCCATACATTCCTGGCAGCCTGGTCAGTACAGAATGCGACGTCTGGTATGCTTGTTGCGGCAGCACCTCTGCGTGGAGGCAAACAAACCGCACATCGTGCAGAGCTGCAGGCGCTTTGCTCTGCTGTGGCTTGGGGAAACCGAGTAAATATGCCGATCTGCCTTTGGTCTGACTCGGCCAACAATGTTGACACCCTTGAACGGCTGATCCAGGGAGACTTGATTCGGCTCCCTGAGCAAGAGCTTGACCTCTGGACCTTCATCGAGGCGGAATTGGACAACCGTCGGCACCTAGTCACTCAGGTTCGGTGGATCCCTTCGCACCTCAGCAAATCCTCAATTGAGGATGAATATGAAATTGGATTTCCCACTGGAACGACCGGGCCGACTACGCCGCTGTCCATACCAACCTCCACAGGGATTCGCTTTGTTTGCAGCTGGCCAAAGCCAGCCAATATGACTTCTTTGGGGCCCACCTGAACCAGCTCCGGGATTTCTACCTTGCAGTGGCCGATGTCACCGATCCTGGCTCTTCTGGCCATCGGACTTCTGAGGCCCCGGTAGTTAGAACGGTAGATGAAGAGCTTCTCACTGAGCACCTTCCCATTGGCTGGATGGCCATGCTTACCGGCATGCAGCGGCATGCAGCTGCCGTACCCTTCGGCATTTGCTCGCAGCCTGGTTGAACTGTTCATTGAGTGGGAGTCGCAGGAATGGTGTCCTTTTTGGGTTTCTGATGTTGAAATGGTTTTCATCTTAGCTGGCCTCGGGCTTGCCTTTCCAATTGACACCCTTGCGGGGCGTAGGCTGACGCCTTTCTTCGATTTGTTTGCTAAGCCCCCCATCACTCAGTTGTTGAAGCCTTTGTGTTCCACTTTGGCTGTCGTTTTGGAGGGCCTTGGCCTTTCTGATTGGAGGCGTTCTGACTTTGTCTTTTTGAAATCGGCATTCACAAGAAAGGCGGTGCCACGTTTTTGGGTATTCCGGATGCACTGGCCACGAGTGCCAGGGAGGCCGTGAGACAGTTCACGCGCCGAAGACCATTCCGGAATGTTCAGGACTTTTCACGCCCCCTTCCTGCTCTTTAGACGTTCTTGGCCTCGAACAGTGGTCGCTCCGCGCTGCACTGCTGCGCGAGGATCACGGGACGCGCGGTCCGACTCGTCTGCGATAATTCAGTAGGCGCCTACTTGATCAAGTAAGGAGGCAGGGCCACGGCACGGGCACCAAACGCCGGTCCACTCTCGAGCTCATCGCTGCCAAGGCACTGCTCGACCCAAGACCACCGCTGAACGTACTACATCGCGCAGCTTGGACTTCCCGTGCGCAACCTCCCAACTGTAATCCACACCAAAGGTGGCAGTCAACACGAGAACTGGTCGGTACAATCTTTATGTATGTTGCACCGGCAAATAATGTGCCAAACGATTCTTCGTGGACAAGACTGGATTGAGGAATCCAACATTCAAGCCTATCGATATTAGATCTATTAGGTTGGAGGCCATCGCTACTAGGGTGGAGGCCTCCAACATTCAAGCTTGCAGCCGGCCTGCACCATTCAGTCCACTGCAACACTCCGAGAGGGCCGGGAAATCAAGTCGCCAAGCAAGCTGAGTCCATCAGGGGCGCCCCGGAGACCCAACCATTGGGTGGGAAAATAAATATTTATACAATAATATATAATCAACGAAGAGAGAGGGAAGGAAAAAAGATTGAAACATGGCACTGAAAGTCTTCAACTTCCAACCTTTCCAACCTTGAGTTTTCTCCAAACGTGCGACCTTAAAGAGATGAGATGGCCTGCTTCTTAGTTAGATATGCTCAGCTATGCCCATGATGGACTTGGCATTTTGACTTGACTCAGTGACTCATCGCCTTACGTTCTTTTCACCGTGTCTTTTCGCTTCTGCTGGGGTCCAAAGAGTCGCACATGGATCCAAGCGCTTCAACAACACGTGACAACGCATGTTCTCCATAATCAGCTGCCCCTCTGGCGAATAAATAAGCCGGAATGCCTTCGGTCTGTTAATCGAATTTTCTTCTCAAGGTCTGCTTGGACAATTGAGGCTTGGCATGATCAAAAGCAAATCCCTCACTTAGAGTAGCTGCGCAAGTCATGTCACTCATGGCAGCTCTGGTCACAGCATGCCACAGCTATGGCTTGCCTGGGGACCCGTCATTGAACGGATCTGGGCCTCTGCAGCCTGTTGAGCCAAAGCATTGGCAGCCTGTGGGGATGCTAGTTGAAGTTTTGGGAGTCTTTGACCGAAAGAAGTGTTCCAAAAGTGCAAATCACTGGCATTTGAGAGTGGCTCGAGCTCAACAGCTTATCAAATGAGGTGCCTCAAGCGAAAACGAGTTGGGAAATCTTGGGAGGCAATGTGGAAATGTGCTGCCTTCTGCGTAGAAATGGTGGATGAACGCGGGTGATGAATCAGTTACGAAGGAGGTTGCCAACCCGCCAACCGCTCGCGGACCACATCTCACCTGGGCTGCCTGCACGTGGGCCTGTGCTGTCTGCGCCTAAGGGTGCAAGCAGCATCACCGTAAGCAACGAGAGCAAGTCGAAGAATCGTGAATTGCCATGGCATGAAAGTGGAGTCAAGGACGCTACTAGGGGCTCCTGGCATCGCTACTAGGAGCAAGGACGCTACTAGGGGCTCCTGGCCTTTACTACTAGGAGCAAGGACGCTACTAGTAACAAGAAGCTGGAGTCAAGTTTGCCTTGTGAATCTGATTCTACTTTCCAACTCTATGATGTGCTGATCCACTGTATCCTCTGCAAGCAAGGGATGAGCTCAAACTACATACGGAAGCCCAGTAGGAGTTCCAAGAGACTTTGTGGCAGCTACTGAATGGACACCCAACAGGCTCTACCATATCATTATTCGGTGACATGCGCCAATGCTCTCGGCCATTGCGCAGCAATTTTCCTGCACGGGGGGGACGGGTGCGACACCTGATCACAAGCTCACAACCTTTGGGAGCTGCATTCCAAGAAGGACGTGATGGCAATGCTTCACCTGTTGCAGCTGCCCCATTCCATTTCACGCCGTTGCCACTGCTCAAAGCCGTTGACCCCGTCAGGCTCGTCCAGAAGTCACTCGTTGCATCTTGAGCTGCTCTGGCATTGCTTCAGCTCAGGTCAACCATCTTGCTGCCATGATGTCCATGTTGTTCACCTCAACAATCAACTCTAGAATCGGCATACCAGCGGCAAGCCGGAAAAAAACAAAAACACTCCAGCCACAAAGGACATACTATGACTCCCGGACCTACTAAACTTCACACTTCACTACAAGTACCAGGAATCCAAGCCCCAGATGAAATAAGAGCATCAACCTTCAAGAGGTTGGCCAAGTTCCGAGATACCTCCTAATTAATTGAGGTGCCCCATTGCTACAACATATCCCGTCTGTACCTGGCAGCCTAATGTCGCTGTCCTGCAACCGAGTCTCTGTAAAGCAGCCCAATATCCTTAACGCACATGGTTGTATGATGTATGTGTGTGTGCCTCGCGGCTGACCTTGCTGAGACATTTGTTGTGAGAGAATATCCGAAACCATTGGTGGCGTGCTCCAAGCAGTGCCTTGGAAACTAATATAACGCCTCGGGGAAGGACCTCACACATGGGCCATTTACACCCACTTCCGATCAACTTGAGCCAGGGACTGTTCTGGGAGCTCATCATCAGCCTGATCAGGTGCAGCAAGTTGCTGCCCCATTGAACATCTTGAAACATCTTGAACTTGAAACAGTATGCCCTTTGGAAAATCTCTGCACGCCTTGCCCTCAAGCAAATATCCGATCTCCACTTCAGCCTCTCTGGCACGATGGTGGTAGGAGACCATGGCGGCCCGGGTGGGGTAGTTCCAGTTGCGTACATCGAAGTCCTCGGCCCAAGCTACAGCGGGAGTCCAGTGATTGAGCAACAGTCACAAAGCCCTTGACACGGCATTACATTGTGTACTTTAAATGGTTTAGCTTGGCTGTGATCTGTGCATTGTCTCACGGACATGGTTATTCTGTCCGGGTCTTTTTGCAATTCTGCCTGAACCAAGATGATCCAATGACGATAACGTCTCTGTAAAAAAACAGTGACTACACAGCTGTCAGCCAAAATGCGATCTCCAACATCTCAGGCAGCCGCTTCTTGTACACCTTGTTCAGAGGAGACTCGTGTGGGTCAAGCTTAGCGTTAAAGCATCATTGTTAGACTCACCAGGCTTTCTAATACCCAAACAATTCTACCCAAACGTCTGGAAGGCTTCAAACCGTGACAGCTCAAGGACAAGCTGAGTGACAGTTGCGCTTCTCGTCAGCAAAACTGGTTTGTTGTTGAAACCTTGGTACTTGCCCATACTCAGGCTTCCAGAATGGGATAATCAGGTAGAAAGCCACACTGGCATTGTATGCAGGCTTTGTTGCCTTGTTGTTCCCTCTTGGTCTGTTGATGACGCTTG
>CAXIVM010000518.1:12500-19339 GCA_964035705.1 Porites rus | reverse complement strand
GTACTTTGATCATATGTTTTAGCACTGTCTCAGTTCTGTTTCCTTCTTACCATCTCATTAGACACTTACTCAATTTGCATCGTCAAATTAAGTATAAGCTCTATCGATGAAGCGTGGTAAACAAGTCTTTCCAATGCTCGAAGCTTCTGTGTGGTGCTTTTCCTCAAGGTTATGTTGACGAATTTAGTCAAAGAGGTACACTGGTATACCAAATTGAGCAGGTATGATGAAAGGAGTGTTTTTATTCAACTCGTTATCTTGAGTAACCGCATATGTTTACCAGCTCTCTTCATCAGCGAACATTTTACTCTTCAATTTGATTATAGCGAATTTGTACCATGCTACAAAAACAAGAGATATTTCAGTACCGCCGTTAAAGGTGGAATTCAGTGAAAGTCCTAACCGGACTTTATAAAGGAACCGTTTCCTCAATGGCTGAAAATTGCTTTTCAGTTGTTTCTATATAAAGCGTTCTCAGCTGTCTTCCCGCTATTTTAGCAGACTTGACAGGAACAGAGATATTGGAACAAAGAACCGTAGATGACATGTAAGATAAATCAAACTTTGATTTTATTAAATCTTAACTTGTTAACTGAAACTTTTAAAGGTTTCAATACGTGTGTGTTCAGTATTCAATAGTAAAGCCTAAGTAACGATTAGCTTATAAGACCATCTTGTGGATCTTTATTGCTTTCCTAAGTGTGTGTCAAGGTACGAGATTACGAGCGCCCGTGAAAGACTCCACCCGCACGACACGCGGAAGGAAGCGAGAATCTAGGGGACTACAGACTAGGCTTAACTTTTTAAACATTACCACGGACTGATTTGACTAATTTGGAGGTGTTAATGTCATATCGCCTTTGAAATGTACCATTCACATCTCTAACCCCTCATTTTCTCTTTTCCTTCCGCGTGTCACCTTCCACGCGGGTGGCGATTTTTACCCGCTTTCGCGTAATTTGCTCGCTTTACTGTGAGTGACCACTAAGGAATTTAATAATACTTTTGCTTTTCGGTAGCATTGAGCTAAGCCTAACTTTTACATAATCGTCTTGATAATTATGCATTTTTCACCTGTTGTTTTATAGGGAAGTGAAGAAACGTCGCGTATACCCTATTGTAAGGCTCCTTACCGTTGTCCAGTTGGCTGGTTCAGTGTCATCCGGTATGTCTTACGAGAACACTTTTTAACAACTCTTAAAACATTGGTTAGACAGGTGTAGCCTGCGTGCAGACGATAACTAAACTCTGACGGAGTTAACCAGAGTTTGATTTCGTGTGCGGACAGGCTAAGACAGGTGTTGGCAAAGAATTTTGACGTGCTGGATTTAGCCTACTTAATTGGGCCCGAGCAAGAGCTTATAACCGAGAGCGTTCAATTGCTATGTATTGTGTCACGCCGTTTTCACAAACCTGTTCATTTTAAGATCCATCATGCCATCAGTTGTCCCGTCAGAGGTAATGTATGAAATTACTGATAAAGCGGCTAACCTAGAGCTTGGGGTAATGGGGTGCTAGCACACTTGATGAAACGAGTGTCTTTCAGAGTTTGAAATGAAGTATGGCACTCCCTGCTATAGTACCCTCAAGTGTCCTTTGTTAATAAGTTGTTAGCGGACTAACCAACGTCGACATGTTCGAAGGAATTAGTGGTGAAAGTTTACTAAACCAAGAAAATATTGCAACTCGAATTTGCTTTCTGACTCAAAAACTTCAAGAATTGCTTGGACTTAAGCGGGAGATGGATGTATATCGTGTATTCCTTGAAGGTCACGAACAAATCAAAATAGTCCACTTTAAGCTGCACAGTGCCACGTTTTGGCTTGAATTAGAATATATGAAATAAATCATGTAGGGGAATTGCGTTTGAATGTATGAAACTTAACTACAAAAATCGCATTCACTTTCCGGCATGGGTTTTAGGAAATTTCCAAAACATTCGTCAAACTTGTAGAAGATCTGGTGTACGTTTTTTATGTGCTACTCATCATTCTCGCCGAAGAGTTGATGCATGCAGTGTTCAACCAGTTTGATTCAGGCCGTGTAACAATTTGTCAAAAACGGTAATCGGTAAAAGCCTTAGGAGAGTGATTTTTCACTAATGACTTCTTGCTGGTAAATGTGACTGAGGTCAAGTTAGTAAACATTGCAAACAGTCCGCCTCCATCGAGCGATGTGATTAGGAAGCTTTAGCAAAGACGACGGTTACGGTGACGGCATCGAAAATGCCTATATTAAAATGAATTCGCGGTTTTTCAGACTTTGTCGCATTTATTCCAAATGGCTTAAAATCACAATGTAACTTTTTTTTAGTTTTCTTTCAGTCGAATTCTTGAGGACTTGTCAAAAGGTCGAAAGAGAAAGAAGCATTCTTCTTTGTGTGCTCAAATCCTTCACAAAACATCGCACAACGGCAAAAAATGTACTAAAATGCGTGCTGCGCGTGCAAAATTTGTTTTTACTTATTAAACCTGTTGTATTTTTGACGTTCCCCACGCCTTTGCCGTCGTCGTCGTCGTTGCTAAAGCTCCCTAATAATTTATCCGGTGTAGAAATAGGGTACATGTAGTGACTTTGAAATCACCGCCAACTTTTAACGTTTTATCTACCTTGAGACCGAAAACAAGAGTCGTGGCCCAGTGAAAACTTTTAACTTTTTTGAACACCCGTTTTTTCAAGGCGCCTAATCTCATCCTCAACTATCTTTCTGAGTACATGTGCTACCGGACGGAGCTTGAAATACTGTGGTGGAGCCTTTTTTAACTTTGAGCTCAGTAGAAAAACCTTTTAGGTACCTAATTTACCATCAATCAATTTAAGGTACTGCTGAACTAACTGGGTTTGGGTTGATTAGCTTATCGCACAGCATTAATTTGGGCTCAGTCTAACTAAACCTTGGGCAACCAATCTCTTGCCATGAGTTCAACACCTTTCTCTCTATAGTGACTATATAAGTTAAGACGATTTTTTGGGAAATATTTTTTTACATCAACAACAACTTTCCCTTTTACTGGGATAGAATCACCATAGTGCCTCTTCAGTGTCAAATGAGACTGATGCAATTCTGCTTCTTCCTTAGATTTAGAAAACTTGGTTATTTCTTTGTCGGTCGAATCGATGGTATTAAACATCAATATCCTTTGTTTTTATTAAGGTATAGTAATCCGCCTTAGAAGTTGAACCGTACACTAGTCTATCTCTCAAAGCCTCGTCACCAATATTGCCACATAACTTTTGCAGTTGCGAAAAGAAAGCCTGAAAAAAATTCAGGCTTGTACGGGATTCGAACCCTTGACCTTTGCGATATCTCCTTAACAATGCACACATCTTTCCACTGATCGAAGTCTTTAATACCGGATTACTCTTTACCATGACGAACAGCTCAAACGTTCTACATACGTGGACCACTTTTCTATTTCAAAAGTTAAAAATAGCAATTAAAGCATTCAATGAAGCCGTACTCGCTTCTTGGTACTCGACAACCACTGAACGCTCTCCACCTGGCATTATGTTTCGATCCCTTCATTCACTTGTAGTATACACAGGTGAAAAATTATCTAAACCTCTTTCGTAAACATGCAAATAACTCTAACGTGCTTTTTTAATGGCGACTGAATTACAAAAACTACAACCGTACGAAAAGCTTAAGGTAAGCCATTGTTTCCATACCTCAAACAGCCTTTTTCCCTCTCACGTAACAATTATATGTCGTGCACCTACGGGTACCTCTAGCGTCAAGAATTTGTAACAAAAAAAAGGTTTATTCTACCACTGTAAAGAAAGCGCTATTCTATTCGCTAACACACCTCCAATACCCTCGAAAAAACTTATAACGCCCCAAGAGGGCCACTCCTTCAAGGTTGGTCGCTTACGTACCTGAAGGGCGACAGCCATACCCACTTAAAGTGTAATTAGATCAACAAGAAAAAGGGTACTCGAAATTAAAGTAAAAAGTTTATTTTTATTTCCTTAAACAACAGGGAATGCGTTCAGCTAAGCGGCAACCTTAGAAAAAGACCAAAAAGAAAAAATATTGCCCATTCCTCCAATTCCTATAGTGCAGAGGTCCTACCAAACTCTTAACATTAATTCAAACCATGCATTTCAGTTTAAAGGCAAATATGTCAAAACTACTTCTGCATTACCCTCAACCACTTTAATCCAGCAAATATCAACTTAAACCTCCGCAGGTGTGTCAACCTCTGCTAGCGTGTCAACCAGTGTGTCAAACAGTGCCTTCTCCTCCACATCGTCCAGTGTACTGACCACTGTCTCAGCCTCAACGTCTGCTAGCGTGTTAGCCAGCGTGTCAGCCAGCTTGTCGACCAGTCCCTCGGCCTCCACGTCGGCCAGTGTGTCGTCAAGTGTCTCTGCCTCTACCTCTGCTACCGTGTCAGCCAGCGTGTTGACCAGTGCCTCGGCCTCCACGTCGCCCAGTGTGTCGCCAATTGTCTCGGCCTCCACCTCTGCTAGCGTGTTAGCCAGCGTGTCGACCAGTCTCTCGGCCTCCACGTCGGCCAGTGTGTCGTCAAGTGTCTCTGCCTCTACCTCTGCTACCGTGTCAGACAGCGTCTCAACCAGTGCCTCGGCCTTTACGTCGTCCGGTGCGTCGCCAAGTGTCTCGCCCTCCACTGTCAGTCAGCGTGTCGACCAGTGTTTCGGCCTCAACCACAGCTATTTTGTCAGCCAGTGTGTCTTATAGGGACCCGTCCTCTACATTATTCAGTGTGTCAGCAAGTGTTTTCACCTCTGCTAGCGTTTCAGCCATCGTGTCAACCAGCGCTTTGGCCTCCACGTCGCCCAGTGTGTCGCCAAGTGTCTTGTCCACCAACTCTGCTAGCGTGTCAGCTAGCGTGTCGACCAGTGTTTCGGCCTCCACCACAGCTAGCTTGTCAGCCAGTGTGTCTTATAGAGGCCCGTCCTCCACATCACTCAGTGTGTCGGCAAGTGTCTCGGCCTTGACCTTTTTTAGCGTGTCGACCAGTGCCACGGCCTCTACCACAGCTAGCTTGTCAGGGAGTGTGTCTTATAGGGGCCCGTTCTCCACATCACTCAGTGTGTGGGCAAGTGTCTCGGGCTCCACCTCTGCTAGCGTGTCAGACAGCGTGTGGACCAGTGCTTCGGCCTCCACGTCGCCCAGAGTGTCGCCAAGTGTCTCGGCCTCCACCTCTGCTAGCGTGTCAGCCAGCGTGTCGACCAGTGTTGCTGCTTCAACCACTGCTGGCTTCTCACCCAGTTTGTCTTATGGGGGCCCGTCCTCCGCATCACTCAGTGTGTCGGCAGGTGTCTCTTCCTTCACCTCTGCTATCGTGTCATACAGCGTGTCCACCAGTGCCTCGGCCTCCACGTCGCCCAGAGTGTCACCAAGTGTCTCGGCCTACACCTCTGCCAGCGTGTCGACCAGTGTTTCGGCCTCCAACACAGCTAGCTTGTCAGCCAGTGTGTCTTATAGGGACCCGTCCTCCGCATCACTCAGTGTGTCGGCAGGTGTCTTTTCCTTCACCTCTGCTATCGTGTCATACAGCGTGTCCACCAGTGCCTCGGCCTCCACGTCGCCCAGAGTGTCACCAAGTGTCTCGGCCTACACCTCTGCCAGCGTGTCAGCCAGCGTGTCGACCAGTGTTTCGGCCTCCACCACAGCTAGCTTGTCAGCCAGTGTGTCTTATAGGGACCCGTCCTCCACGTCACTCAGTGTGGCGGCAAGTGTCTCGGCCTTCATTTCCGCTAGTTTGTCAGCCAGTGTGTCGTTTAGTGCATCGGTGTTCACTTCGCGCGGTGTGTCTCCAAGTTTTTCGGCCTTAACTTCCGCTAGCGTGTCAGCTAGTGTGTCGGTTAGTGCATTGGTCTCGACATCGCCTAGTGTCTTGGCCTTCACCTCTGCTAGCGTGTCAGTCAGTGTTTCGACCAGTCCGTCGGCCTCTAAATCGTCCAGTGTGTCGACCAGTGCTTTGGCATTTACCTCTGCTAGCGTGTCAAACAGTGTGTGGACCAGTTCCTCAACCTCCACATCACTCAGTGTGTCGTCAAGTTTCTTGGCCTCCGCCTCTACTAGCGTGTCAGCCAGTGTATCGATTAGTGCCTCGGCCTCCACATCGCCCAGTGTGTCGCCAAGCATCTCGGCCTCCACCTCTGCTAGCGGGTCAGGCAGTGTGTCGACCAGGGAATCGGCCTCCAAATCGTCGAGTGTGTCGACCAGTGCCTTGGTATTTACCTCTGCTAGCTTGTCAGCATGTGTGTCAATGACTGCCTCAGCCTCCACATTGCCCAGTTTGTCGCCAAGTGGCTCGGCCTCAACCTCTGCTTCTTTTAGCCGTAAGTATTTAAAAAGTATATACCTTTTTACAATTACCCTCTAATAGTTTTGTAAATGTATTTAATACTTCTGTTACAATGAAAATGGAATGTTGAGCTACCAAAACATAATCGAAGAAGAAAGCAAGTTTTTGATAGAACAATCTGTTTATAAAAAAGTTTTATGTAAGAATTTGATATGTAGCTATGGGACTAGCTATGCTTAATCACACGAATTTTTTGACCAAACTGGTTGAAAGATTATGTACATGAAGAGTGACGAGCGCTTTATCATTTATTCAATGTATTGCGCGCTTGATGAGGCCCGGACATATGATTATAGTTTGTCATTCATACACTGTTATGTGGATGATTGGTAAACGTTACACTAAACTCTTTTACCCATCAAATCGCTTTATCTGTCACCATGGTAATCAAGCTCCAACATTTTGCACGGATGCTCGACAGTGGACGATTTGATGGTAAAAGTGAATTTAATTTAACTTTTGGTGAGGACACTCGTCTCCAAAAGTGAATATTCAATTGTT
>CAXIVM010000518.1:0-7500 GCA_964035705.1 Porites rus | reverse complement strand
TGCTTTGTGAACTATCGATCGATGTAGTACATGAGCAATTAAGAAGCACAATTTATGAGCAAAGTATTTCACCAGTTGACGACACTATGGCTGAAGACTTGATTGTAAGCCGTCATAGTCAGTGAAGCGAACAACTCAGTTGCCGATGAATGGCAGATGAATCCTGATGTGAGGCACGTCCATAAGCGAGGGACGTGACAACTTTGCCATGTTAGAAGACTGGCTTTTCCTTTAAATATTTCCTTCTATTTAATGCAACACACGCCACTTTGGAGATCTAAATTTCGGATACTGAGGATAAAGAAGACACGGTCAAAAATAGGAACTCTGCAGAATTTCGCACACAAGTTTAAAGCTTCTCCGGGACATCCCATCCGGGAGCTTCACAGAGAGCGACTTGAGGAAAGTAGGAGCTATTACTGACAAGGTTTGGTGACTGAGTGAAGCATACAAGTGTAGCCCACGTCGAGGTTTCAGGGGGTTTGCTTTTGTTTGTATCTGTATCTTGCTAAGCTTTTGTCATTAAATTTGTACAAGATCTTGTGATCACAATTCTGTGTTTTCGCCTACTCAGCAAGCACGCTATATTGATGTCAGCATTAGCGAGTTTCAGAAACATGCCTTTGAAAATTTTCAGCTCTCATGATGTTTCTTGATATTTCTTTTACCATTTTATGGAGATGTAAACTGAAGTCACCGCAAAATGGAAACTTAAAAAAGCGTATAATCCATTTATCTCGAAACATAACACACATGACTTATACGACCTTTATTTTCGTAAAGGAGTTTTGAATACGAACGAACACAGTCAATGTGAGGGGCAAAAACATCATTAGTATAAATGAACCATAGGATTTTAACTAATATAAGGGTCAATTATTGTGCATTGAGATGAATCGCTTGAAAAGAGAGACTTCGCTTGAAGATGTGATCAGAAGTAAACAAAGGCATAATAGTGCGTCACGTTCAGTCTTTTTAATATCCAAGGAGTCACTGTGAATAGTGTTTCCATATTGTTTAGCTGGCACAAAAACCTCGGACGAGTTATAAAGCGGCATAGTTTCCATGAAGAAAAGTTAGTCTTGGGTGAGACAAACAGAACTGGAGCGAATTTTTAACTCACATCGGTATCAGGTAAAAAATATGTTATCGATCGTTTCATCTCATTTACATTGTTTGAACTGCGTGCTGGTGAACGCAACATGCGAGCGAGAAATCATTAAACTTTTTTAGGTCTCAAAATGCAAAGGATTCCTTTAAGTTAGAGAAAAATACCGTGAGGAAAATCTTAAAACTGAATACTTGTCATCTTGTGGAAAAAATAGTGCGTTTTCATGTAGACTGTGGACCGCAAATTAGGATCGCACTTTTCACAAACATGCGAATTCTGGAGTTCAGAAAGCCCAACCGACGATTGCGTTTTTCGCTGCTGTCAATCATCTTAACGGACCTCTTAGGAAACAAAACTTTACTTCACGGGTTCAAAAGGTCATGGTTTGTGATTTGTGGATTTCGATCCGTTTTGTGTGTTTCTCTGTTTCAAGGTTCGTTGCTTGTGATCGTAATTATGATTGACGGCAGCGATAAACACAATTGTGAAGGTGAACTTTAGAGTTCGCATGTTTGTGAAAAGCGCAGTAAAGTCTCCGTGCAGTCAGTGAGGCCCCTGGATCAGGCGGAATCAATGGGCAGTTAACTGTCTGTTTTAGTATACTTCTGGTTTTCATACAATGCAATATTTCTGTCTAGTGTAAATCAGCTCAGTCTGTCGCATTTTATGCTGGTAGAAGGACAACAATTTTTGGAATTTCCGGTTACGTCAGATTAGTCACGTTATACTGTCACGCTATATTTTGGGGCACAGAGGGATTGGGGGAGGGGTGCGTGGAAATAATGCAAATTGTTTCCTGTTTAGAATTAATGGCTAACTTGTTTTTTTTTATTCATAATGGTGGAATTTAAAAGTTATTATACAGCCCCCACTTAAAAATGGTACTCTTTTTTTTGGGTTACGAAAGTCTTTCAAAAGGGTACAATGTTCTGAATGAGTTTATGTTTCAGTCTCACATGAGATTCTGTTGCATGCAATTGCCGACAAGGTTTTATGGTAGCCTGAGTGTGTATAGCCGCCCCCTCCCCTCAGAAAAAATAGCCCCTTTGCAGCCCAGTTAAAAATCGCCTTTCGGCGATTCTCGTTATATATGGAAAAGGTTTCCACTTCTGATCATCATGTACTAGTCTTTTAAAATTTTCACATCAATTTCAACATTTTTTCTTTCATTTTTTCAAAACTAACCAATATACTGATGTGAGACACCACTACTTTGATCAAACTACATAGAATCTTGCTTACCCATATTGTTTGGAGTAGGTGTGCAAAACTTAAATATGAATCAGTTTACTAAACGCTACATGAAGACCAAAGATAAATTGCTTGCTTCACAACATAAACGCTTCTCGTTTATTTATTACACTGAAGAAAACAATATACACAACAATTTTTTGCAATATTCAATGACTGATAATCCAAAACACGCACATTCGCCAAAGCTCTTCGTAGCGGCGGGGCAGCAGGTTAGTGTCTCCTAAACCTCTAAGATGTAATGGCATAGGCCAGTTTCGAATATCAAAATTCACACTTAACTCCGAAGCTAAGGGGAATTGAAACAAAAGAAATTAATGATTTCTCTAAATCTCATTGGCTAATGTTTCAGTAATGTAAGAGCTGCTCGTAAGGTGTTCCCTCATTGGTAGCAGAAAACAACAACACATCGTTTATCAATATTTCCTGTTGTTTCACGGTTAGGGTATCGAACCAATTGACTTTTAGGGTTAGGAGAGCTGGTACATCAGTCTCGGGTGGCAAGCATGAATTTTAATAATTCGAACCTGGCCTCTTTGCATGCGCAGTGATTTATGATAAATCAACCTCGTTCGTAGCGTGCTCATTAAATCTCGCTGAAGTACAAGAGCATGATCACGAGGTTACTGATAACTAATTTGTGAGTAGTAAACATATAGCACAAATGATAATGCCATTTTAAATTTAATCAGCGGTATAGTTAGAGTGATTTAACTGAACCGGTGAAATAGATAGTAGAATACTACGCACTATTATGCATTTAATTCTATCGTCCTCTTGTTTGTATTTGTAGTTATTTTGCACTAGTTGTTATTAATTGTTTCACGGAGCCAAGTAAAATCGCTCTAAAAGCCTGCTCACGAATATGCTTGGTTATTGCAATTGGTGCGATATTCAAACATTATTATTGGGGCTTTTTAAGCCTTGCTAGGAACTACTATAATGATATCATACATTTTGGTTAATTTCATTCCAAACTTGAAGGAGTAGAAACCTAATGACCGTATATCCTCGGTCAGAAAGGCTACATTCGTTACTTATTTGCCAGCGAATTGGCTTCACATCTACATCTTATTACGTCGGTTAAGTCGATAAGACATCACACCAATTGCAACTTGCTTGTTATATAAACAGGCAAAAATTAAAAAAAAAAAACATAAATATGTTTATTTGAGGAAGGATTAAATATTTTGCAATCAATCATATGAAACACACTTCCAAACCAAGCCTCAAACAGTCATGACCACATGCTTAAACAAACTCGGTTACTTTTGAATAAAATACTGAAGACAATAAATAAAACTGAATATATAGCAAAATAAACACACCAATAGTCTTCAAAACTTTCCTGGTTTCTCACTGTACATTAATGCGAACGCGGCAAGCCTTATGCTTCTCACACAAACAAATAAACGTCAAATCATTTAACATGTCCATGGAGTAAAACCTTGAGAAATCAGGGGAGGCTGTACGTGAAAAGTGAAACCTGAGCTTCTACAAATCATACTCCCTAAGATCAAACGCAGCAAACTACAAAAGCATTACACTGAGGAGTTACATGTTTCAAAACAATGAGGGAGGGAATAAATTATTTCTTTAAAAAATTCTTTTTTAATTATATGCCTAATTCTGCCTTGTTCAGTAATGCTTAAGAAGGGAACAAGAGTGGTTTACTCTCGCATCCCACACATAAAACAGTCATTGTCCCAGAGTATTCAGTTTCAAAAGGATTTGTAAATAATGTATTTTTCCTTTTAAAATCATATTGGTTGAAAAGTGACAATCAGAAGCACCCAAAATAACAAAGGTTGGACATATATAGTTAAGCAAATACTCTGTGCAACGAGTAATGTCACCCCTTTCCACAAAAGGATGAAACTAAGGACAAAAACAATTGCGGACCTGTCGGTTTCCTCCCCAAAATCTTCAAACTGTTGGAAAAAGTGATGTTTGATCAACTGTACACTTCCTATCCCCCATTTTCTCAACTAATATGTCGTGCTTTCTTAAGGGACACTCTTGCACTATAGTGTTGATCAAATTAGCAGATACTTAGAGACGCGGCGCTCTTGTCGAAATTTCTTTAACGTAGCTGCCATCGATCTATCAACACAAAGGCTTTTGACTGATTTGCCATAATTTATTCCTTGCAAAATTTAAAGCATATGGCGTACAAAAGCCAGCCCTTCAATTTACAAGTGACAGCAAACAAAGGGTAATACGCAATGACACATGCTTTAACCTGTCATCTCTACCCTGTGCTGTCCCTTAGGGAAGTCTTCTCAGTCCCTTCTTTTAACATCTTTATGAATGAAATGAACTAACCCGTCATCCTCTCGTCACTACGCCTCTACGCAGACGACACTACCTAATTGTGCTTCAATACCCTTAAAATAAAGACACGGAAAGTATTTTATCCTGGCTTGACCACAAGTATCTTCAGGCCAATGGCGACAGGATGCAAGGGATGATCTTTGGAAACTCTTCTTACTATTATGACAGGAGAGTTTGATGGCATTTCCATCAGTCTCAAAGAATTCTTACAGTACACTTGGACAATCAGTTATCATTCAAATAACATATAAATATGTTGCTAAAAAGTATAAGATAAGATAAGAGTTATATGTAATATAATATACAAAAGTTCGGGCTACAATAAGGGCTTAATTCTTTCCACTTGTTTAGTGATTTTCCGGGAAGGAGTAAACGGAAAAAAATAATAATATAAAAACATTATTTCGACCTTCAACAGGAAACTTTGATATTCACCAGGTAAAATCCACTCGTGTAACCTCGCAGTTTTCTACAGTATATTGCTTGCCATTTTCGAGATGTGTGAAAACTGAACTTTCTTTCAAAGTTATAAAAACAAAAACATTAGCAAAGAACATTGTCACTCAGTAGTCTGCCTCCTACGCAAAGTCCCCATTACGAGGCCCATTCGGGGTGTAAAAAAGAAAAAAAAAACAACAACAACAACTACACGACTGCCAAGCGACACCAACTACTTCATATACGTTAAATGCCACATCAGAAAGAAACCTCTGCTCGCAGGGAAGCAAAGTCCTTTGTGTGTTACATACACGCATAGTTTCTTTGACATCAAACACTTTGTGCGACCCTGAAAATAAAGACATATTTAATGCATCAACACACTTTGAGAAATAACTGCTTTAGTAGTAGTAGTACTTACTGTACAATGTATTTACGGTGAAAGGGTTAGCATTAGGTAACGTTTTCGCTAAACAACAAGTTTCATGGATTTAGCGCAACAAAACATGAACATTGCTTCCAATCGAAACCATGATCCAGGCCTTCTTATTAACATTTGAAAACACGCTGGGCCAGGACACATGCCAAAAGCTGCACGCTAGTAACTACTTTTGCATTTTGTATTCGTTTGAGCTCAAACTTTGCAGGATGTTAGAACTCTGTATTCCAAAAAATCCTATGTTTTTTGTTTTTTGATTTTAACGGTTTTTAAAATTTCAAGATATGGCAAAAAAAATAAACAATTTTGAAAGGACGTGACGTAATATAAACAAATGTGAAAAAAACTTTTCTTAAACTCAATTGGTTAAAGAGTTATTAGGCTTTGATTTTCGAATTTCCCGCCATTTTGTTACTATTTTTAGAAACATAAGGACATTTCAAGATACTATATCTCCTAAAGCAAATGAGCTTTTCCAAATTTTTTTCACGTTTGTTTCTATCACGTCACGTTCTTTCAAAATTATTTACTTTTTGCCATGTCTTAAAATTTTAATTTTGCTGTCAATCTTGTGACGTCATTTTCCCACCAAAACCCGTTAAAATCGACAAACAAAAAACATAGGATTTTGGAATACAGAGTTCTACCATCCTGCAAAGTTTGAGCTCAAACGAATAAAAAATGCAAAAGCAGTTCCTAGCTTGCAGCTTTTTGCATGTATCCTGGCCCAGCGTGAAAAAATCTCGTTTGCCTCTGTTAACATTATCATCATTATCATCTTCATAATTATCGTCATCGTCGTCGTCTTCATCGACATTTTTATCGTTATATTATGACTATTATCATCATTATTATTATTTGTTACATAAGCTATTCCAAACCATTTTTTCAATTCAAGGATAAATCGCAGTAGTAAAGGAGGGATGTTTTACGCCGGTTTTTTGGGGAGGATTCTCATTAAGGTGGGGAGGAATACATTAACGCCGATGACGTCATAGGCTATTGTCCTCATCTCATGAATAAAATGTGGCGGATTTAATTAAGTATACTGGTGACTTAAAATCACTGAGACGTAACGTAATTATGCACTTCCTATTTCCTGCTGCTGTGATTGTCCTTGTTCCGGTTCACTGATTTTTGGCGGGCAAATCGTGTATATTAAAGAGGGAAAAGGCAAACTAGCTCTTTTTTACACTGCAAGCAATGCTTTAATTACCCCTCTCCTTTTCATTTTTTATTTTCCTCCTCCTCCACAATTTTATTATTTTCCTTCCTCAAATTTTTTATTCCCTCCTCCTCCTCATTTTTATTTTTCCTCCTCCTCCTCATTTTTATTGTTTTCCCTCCTCCTCCTCCTCATTTTTTTATTGTTTTCCCTCCTCCTCCTCCTCATTTTTTTATTGTTTTCCCTCCTCCTCCTCCTCCTCCACCTCCTCCTCCTCATTTTTATGGTTTTCTCTCCTCCTCCTCCTCCGACTCCTCATTTTGATTGTTTCCCCCCTCCTCCACCTTCTCATCCTCATTTCTATTGTTTTACCTCCACCACGGAGGTGGTGGCGGGAAAACAATAGAAATGTGGTGGTGGTGGTGGAGGTAAAACAATAGAAATGAGGAGGAGGGGTGGAGGAGGGGAGAAACAATCAAAATGAGGAGGCGGAGGAGGAGGAGGAGAGAAAACCATAAAAATGAGGAGGAGGAAGAGGAGGGAAAACAATAAAAAAATGAGGAGGAGGAGGAGGGAAAACAATAAAAAAATGAGGAGGAGGAGGAGGGAAAACAATAAAAATGAGGAGGAGGAGGAAAAATAAAAATGAGGAGGAGGAGGTGGAGGAAGAGGAGGAGGAGGGAAAACAATAAAAATGAGGAGGAGGAGGAGGAGGAGGGAATAAAAAATTTGAGGAAGGAAAATAATAAAATTGTGGAGGAG
>CAXIVM010000517.1:101052-142350 GCA_964035705.1 Porites rus | reverse complement strand
TCTCAGACAAAGCATTAAAACAAACACTGCGATCTTCTCCAGCGTTAGTGAGGACAAAACTGCTGATCTCAGACAAAGCTGATCTCAAACAAAGCATTAAGAAACAAACAGCCATCTGCTCCATCATCAGTGACCTCAAAGACATAAAACAAAAACAAAACTGCTGATCTCAGACAGAGCTGATCTCAGACAAAGAATTAAGAAAAACAATCCAAGCAGCTTCATCCGTGTCCTTGCTTTTCGTGGTGCGGTGCAGTATGGTGGTGTCAAATGAGGCTCTACAAGGTGATCTCCAACTCTGGATCTCAAACAATGCTGATCTCCAACTCTGGTGGATCTCAGACGGTGACCCTCAGAGAAAGAGGCTCTACATGTTGATGTCCACCTGTGGATCTCAGACAATGCTGATCTCCAACTCTGGATGACTAGTCAAATTGGCGAAGCTCACGATACGTCTGATACGCTGTAAGAGGTAGCCGGAGTTGGCAAATGGCATCATCATGTCGGCGGGAGGCCACGGTATGTAGAGGTCTGTAGGGAAAAGGAGTAGACTCTCGTGGATGCTCATTGCCGATACCAAGAAGGCGAATCCCTCGAGAGTTGACATAGTAGAGCACGAGGTGTTCCAGTGTGCAGGTGTGCGGAACTTCCATTACACGAGAGACTCCGGTGGAGGGCAGGGCCATCCAAAATTTTGTACGTTCCTGTCCCAAACGGGAGTAGATTACATCTTTGAGATCATCGACTGTATACTCCTTGGTGTCGAGTTGGTGCCAGTCGAGGGTCACGGTGATGTAGTTGAGGGGTTGATAGACGAGCAGGCTGATGTCCAATTCAAATCGGATGGTGGAGAGATTGGGAACTTGATCCAGGAATTCAAAAGGTTGATGGGTCTCTCTCCACGAAGTGGGTATCAAATGGGTCAGAGGTTCGGGAACTCGAAGTCCAGGTGACGAGATCATCTTGGCAACAGGGGATGAAAAATGACACGGGTGGTGGGAGCCAATGGCTGCTCCATCATCAGTGAACTCAAAGACGTAAACATAGATAGGACTGCTGATCTCAGAGATAGGACTGCTGATCTCAGACAAAGCTGATCTCAGACAAAGCATTAAGAAACAAACAGCCATCTGCTCCATCATCAGTGACCTCAAAGACGTAAAACAAAAACAACACTGCTGATCTCAGACAGAGCTGATCTCAGACAAAGAATTAAGAAAAACAATCCAAGCAGCTTCATCTGTGTCCTTCCTTTTCGTGGTGCGGTGCAGTATGGTGGTCTCAAAGCTACGGGCGCATGTCAGAGAAAGAAGCTCTACATGCTGATCTCCAACTGTGGATCTCAGACAATGCTGATCTCCAACTCTGGACAGAAAGAGGCTCTACATGCTGATCTCAGACTCCGCTGATCTCAGACTTGGCCCTTGGCTTGCTGATCTCAGACTCTGCTGATCTCAGACTACTCAGGGCTGCACCTTCTGCTTTTTGGCCCCAAGGTAAGCCTCTTTCTTCTCCAGTGGAGTTGCCCACAAAAGGATCTGATGTATGCGATCGTGTTCGTGCGTCTCGACGAAGTCCAGCCAGATACGAAACCATTCCCTCCGACCGAACACTCGGGCTCAAAGTACTCGTGGCAGAAGGTCCCTTCTCCGCCTCTTTTTTGAGCACTGCTAGCAACCCAGAGGTTACAAAGCTCATTCTCAAAGATACTTTGGCTGATCCGACTGGCAGAAATTCAGAGAGCCCATACACATCCCATGCATCGATGACAAAAGTCTGCCCTTTCAAAGCCTTACAGGTCACTTGCTGTCCACACCCGACCTGCACTTCTTCTTCAAATTTGTGAAATTGCAAGACAAACCATCCCCTCTGCTGAAGACAGTATTGGTCAATGGGGTGCTGTGCGAGGAGACGCTTGAACGCAACAAAGGTCATCATAATACGCGTCTGATGCTTCTGGCTTGGTTTGAATTCAGAAAGCCCTTCAAATATATGCTCGTTGCTGTTGAGAAACGCAGGACCATCAATCTCTTGCCAAAACAACTCCAAAAGCGTTTGCTGTCTCCTAAGACTTTGCATCTTCTCTAGGAGCTTGTTCTGCACAGTTTGTCCCTGTTCCCTGGTGAGGCTGCCCTTTTCCACCATGTCCTTGAGCTTTCCATCCACTTCATTCAGCTGATTGATCGTGTGTTGCAACTGTCCATGCCGGATGTTCCTGACAAAAAGAAACAATGAATAATTAAAGACCACTCTACGCTTAGAGCAACACATCTGCTCAGACTACACCTCTGCTGATCTCAGACTTGGCTGATCTCAGACTGGAACCCAAACAAAACAAAACATCTGCTCAGACTACACCTCTGCTGATCTCAGACTTGGCTGATCTCAGACTGGAACCCAAACAAAAAAACATCTGCTGATCTCAGAACAGTATCCTGACAGTGCTGCAGCCAGTGAACAATGACTCGCCTCTCTGCGAACCCTCTGACAACTCAAACAAGCCCTTCAGCATCATCAACAAGTCATCCACCGGAGAAGGTGAAGCCAGCCTAGATGAAGCTTCTGGTGGTGTCATTGGGGCTGGCTTGTCCTCTGCTTTGCTGATCTCAGACTTGCTGATCTCAGACTCGGCTGATCTCAGACTTGGCTTGCTGATCTCAGACTCGGCTGATCTCAGACTTGCCTTGCTGATCTCAGACCATTGCCTGGCACTCTCCTTTGATGCTTTCTGATCCCAAGCTAGTGCTGGTGGTGCTGACCGTGCTGATGCTGCTGATGGTGCTGATGGTTCACTTCCACCAACCCCGAAAGGCATCTCCTCATCCGCCCTCCTCGGCACTAGAGGACAGTTAGAACCAAAATGGTTCCGACACCACCTGAGCGTGACATTCCACCTTGCATTCTTGAAATTGGTAAGGTCCACACTCTCGAGTCTTTGCAACTCTGCCTCCATCCTTTCTTTCGTGTTTCTTGCCCATAGAATCCTGATTGGCTCCTGCTCTACCATCCATGCAGTCACCTCGCCTTCGACACACTTCACCTATCTCTGAATGGCGCCGAAACTGGGCACTCCATGAGTGAACTCCGTTTGGAAGTTCCCGCCCATGATCAACATGGAGTTGGGCGGCTGGTAAACAACCAAACACCACCTGTCCTTCCCTCCTCGCTTCCTCTTTTGCTTGGCACTCACCAACAAAAAGCAGCCAAGCACCATTGAAAGCGATGCGATGGGGTCACGCGCATCATATGCTTGGGATGCATCGTGGTGCATTGCAATGCCATGGTCTCTGGCAAAAGAGTAGCGGTTCATGAAGAGGTTGAAACCTCGAAAGAGCAAGAACTCACTACACACCAAAAAAACAAACACGCTGATCTCAGATTTTGCTGATCTCAGACTGGAACCCAAACAAAACAAACAAAAACACGCTGGCTGATCTCAGACAAAGCTGATCTCAGCAGCCAGTGCAAAACCAAATCACCACCAAGACATTCAATTGTCAAAGTCAAGACGCTCAACTCCCGGCTGTACCAAGAATCCACAGTCAGCAAATTGTCTCGGATCCAAGTCTGCAAAGCCACTCCTTCCACAGTCGAATTGGCACCCCGGACACTTTGTTCCCGGGCTTCTTTGTAGACTTCACCTCCAAAAGTGATGGGACAAGTGCAATATCCACCGTTGATCACCGTAGAGTGATAATGCACATTCGTAGATCCTTTGCTTCTGATCTCGATTGCCTTCTCTGGATTTTGCGAATTCACTTCCCCTTCCTTCCTCTTCTTCATATCGAAGACCTTCTCAAGAAGACCAGGAAGAGGGTCCAGGACGTCATCCAGCTTCTCAATCTGCACAAGATGTGAATCACATTGACATGTCCTGAAAGATTACAACTCGTCATTGTTATATGCACGGGTCCAGAGCTTTTGCAGATCCTCTTCCAAACCATCGATCACAGACGCGGTCGAGCTTTGCGCAGTGAGCATTTGGCAAAATGCCTTCACATCTTCAAACGTGTAGGCGCAGTTCGGCCAGCTGATCTCAGACAAAGCTGATCTCAGACTGAGCTGATCTCAGACAAAACTGATCTCAGACAAATCTGACCTCTGACAGCTGAGCCACGTGATGAAGAAAAAACAAAGTTGGTTGCAGACTAAGCTGACCGAGGAGAAAGGCCATATGATGAAGAAAAACCGTTCCTGAATATGAATGCTGATCTCAAACAATGCTGCTTGCAGACTAAGCTGACCCAGGAGAAAGGCCATATGATGAAGAAAAACCATTCCTGAATGCGAATGCTGATCTCAAACAATGCTGATTGCAGACTAAGCTGACCCAGGAGAAAGGCCATATCATGAAGAAAAACCGTTTCCTGAATATGAATGCTGATCTCAAACAATGCTGCTTGCAGACTAAGCTGACCCAGGAGAAAGGCCATATGATGAAGAAAAAACATTCCAGAATCTCAATGCTGTTCAATGCTGATGTCCGACAATGTTGATTTCAGACTGAGCTGACATCGGGCCAAAAGCCATATGATGAAGAAAAACCTTTCCAGAATCTCAATGCTGATCTCACACAAGGCTGAGTAACAAAAAAAGCTGATCTCTGACAAAAGCGAGGCTGATCTCAAACACCAGATTTTTCCTCGAATCTGTTCATAGATGACCTGCTGTGCCGGCGCCGGCGGGTCTCAGGCGGTGCAAGTCTCTGACTTAAGCCATGAACCTATCAATAACAAATTGATGTCAACCACGAACGATGTGCTGTGGCCGGCAGATCTCAGACAAGGCTGATCTCTGACAAGGCAGACCCCCATACCATGAACCCATCAATAACAAATTGATGTCAAGAACGGCGCCGGCAGGTCTCAGGCCGCGCAGGTCTCTCCGACTTAGGCCATGAACCTATCAAAAACAAATTCGATGTGCTGTGGCCGGCAGATCTCAGACAAGGCTGATCTCTGACAAGGCAAACCCCCGTGCCATGAACCTATCAATAACTACTTGAGGTCAACAACGACGCGCTGTGGCCAGCAGATCTCAAACAAAGCTGATCTCTGACACCGGCAGATCTCAGACAAGGCTGATCTCTTCTCAGACAAGGCTGATCTCTGACTTAGGTCCACCGAGACCTGCAACTCATTGGCCATTCCGACCAAGATTCAGGCTGGGCGCCATCTTCTGTGTTGTTGATCTCCCATTGGTGATACCCGGCCGTGAGAACATTGCTATTCTGACATCTAAAACACAGCCTTTCCCTCACGACTGAAACGCGATCTGGGCCCCAGTGGCCCTCATACGCCACCCAATTCAGCTGCCGCTCAGCCTGAGACTAATCTCAGACTGGCTAAACTCAAGAAACACTGAAAGTCTCTCGTGACAGGCTGAGGTAGCAACATCACGGCATTCCATAATCATTATCTTTCCCTCCCGTCCTGTCCAATAAAAAAGACAAAGACATGGGGCAAAGAACACAAAAAGTAACATAGCTATCTCCAGGCCTGACACAGTTTGTGTCTCACAGACCAAGAAAGTCGCATCGGCAAATGGCTTCTTGTACTCAAATTCTTCATTTCCTGGACAGAGGTTAGGCATGCACAGGTGCAGACTTGTCTCATGCTGTTTGTCTACATGTATTTTGCAGCAAGAAGAATCTGACCTTTATGCAAAAGAATAGATACTAGGACGGAGACGCTCACAGAGCTTTCGGTTGCCAATGTACAAGGTAGCCTCCATGGGAACAGCTCAACGTCCTCGCATACGAACCACAACATGCTGCAACATCCTGCGAGATCAACGCCCATTGAAAGCCAAAATAGCAGTAGTAGTCCCGCCTGAACCGCATGTCAACAATCCAAACAGCTGCGAGACAATGAAATCTGTAAGCCCAAACGCTAGCACGTCATGAACTCAAAGACATAAAACAAAAACAAAATGCTGATCTCAGACACAGCTGATCTCAGACCAAGCATTAACCTAAAAAACAACAACAGTGCTCAAAAAAGCTGTTCCCGCTGATCTCAGACACAGCTGGATCTCAGACCAAGCATTTAACTAAAAAACAACAACAGTGCTCAAAAAGCTGTTCCGCTGATCTCAGACACAGCTGATCTCAGACCAAGCGTTAAACTAAAAAACCACAACAGTGCTCAAAAAAGCTGTTCCCGCTGATCTCAGACACAGCTGATCTCAGACCAAGCATTAGACTAAAAAACAACAACAGTGCTCAAAAAAGCTGTTCCCGCTGATCTCAGACACAGCTGATCTCAGACCAAGCATTAAAACAAAAACAACACCATACTCAAAAATGGTGTTCCCGCTGATCTCAGACACAGCTGATCTCAGACCAAACAGTATGTGTCACCTGTGCCGCGTCACTATCACGCCGACCTCCCGAAGCAGCCGCTCTGAGTGCCCGCTTGGCACGTGTCATGGGGGAAGCAAGAAGGAAGAAGCACGCGATCAGTTCGAAGCCTTCCAGCTCCTACCACTGGACGAGATGGGGCAACTAAGATCGATTTGGATCAGCCCATCTCAGTGCTCAAAAAGCTGTTCAATGCTGATGGACGAATCCTGGAACCAGTTCAGGAGATCGAGATCCAGCCAGAGATCACACAGAGATGGCAGCCATGGACATCCGCCTTCAGACCATCGAAGGTGCGATGCAGGAGATCATTGCCCACCTCCGGGGAAGCTGATATACATGTATCGTCCAGTTCCGCTGATCTCAGACCAAACATTAAGGAAAACACCAAGTCAAATCAGGAAGCAAGCAGTGAAAACGCCGCCCTCAAAGATGGAGCATTAAATCACTAATGGGTAAGTGCGAACGCCACCCTCAATGCATGAGTAACAAAAAGCTTACATGAACATCGTCTCTAGAATGCATCTGAATCCCAGCCATCATTGAGGGCGGCGTTTGCACTTACCCATAATGATTTAATGCTCTATCTTTTGTTCTATCTTTTTCTTGCTTGCGCTGTGTTCGGTGCACACCCCGTGTCGGTGGCTGATCTCACTCGGCTGATCTCAGAAGAAGCTTGCTGATCTCAGACTCAGCTGATCTCAGACGTGCTTTGCTGATCTCAGACTCGGCTGATCCCAGACTTGGCTTGCTGATCTCAGACTCCGCTGATCTCAGACTTGGCTTGCTGATCTCAGATGTCTCCTCATGCCACATCATCATCAAACACTTCTGGCAGAAATGAAGCGTGCCAAAGCACGACCTTTGGCATACTGCAGGATGGTGTCAGGTGCATCACTGTTCCCCTTTTCAGTTCTATAGTAGGAATCATGCATGTCTTATACAGCCTGTGTGCGGGCCATATCTTTCTTACCTGCTTAATGATAGTATCCGCAAAGAGCGCCTAAGAGGTGCACGTTATCTACGATCTACCTTAGGCGTCTTAAGCGATGTAGTTATTATCGCGAACATGACGGACAATATTAGGAAGAAATGGAAAAACAGCAAAACAGCTGACATGTGACTGAAGTTCGAAACAGCACTCACACAATTCTCTCTTCTTTTTCCTCGACCGCAGGGACACGTTCGCTTCTCTGGGTCTTTGTTCGTAAGGTGGCCACGGGAGCTTGCTGGAGCAATGCTTTGCATGCTTGTGCAAGTTGGCAAATGGTTTTTGCTTTGATCCCACCACAATGGAGCATGTGATTACTCCAGCTTTTGTGTTTGCCCCGGGATGGGCGGGGTGGGCGAAGCAACCCTTGAGGTGAGATGCCACTGGATATGTACAATTTGCGGGACCCAGAGTGAAGTGTTAATTAGTGATCTTTCACGTTTACATGTAAAAGCATGACTCCTCGAAATCGATGCAACTGATACTGTGAAGTCCAAAGGATCTTTTTCGAATTTTGCTTATTACTTTTTGTAACTTAAAAATAGACATCAAGTTACAAACTTGAAGTGAGCAAACGTACTAGTAAAAGCGAGCAACTAGTAAGTCTTCCTGATAAGATAGCAAGGTTAAGAAGTAACTAGCCCACACACTACGCTTCGTAAACTACGCCGGCAGTTTAAGACATGGCAACACTTCGTGACAGCCTTCGTCTTATACAGCCTATGCGCGGGCCATATCTTTCTTACCTGCTTAATGATAGTATCCGCAAAGAGCGCCTAAGAGGTGCACGTTATCTACGATCTACCTAGGCGTCTTAAGCGATGTAGTTATTATCGCGAACATGACGGACACTATTTAGGAAGAAATGGAAAACAGCAAAACAGGCTGACATGTGACTGAAGTTCGAAACAGCACTCACACAATTCTCTTTCTTTTTCCTCGACGCAGGGGACACGTTCGCTTCTCTGGGTCTTTGTTCGTAAGGTGGCACGGGAGCTTGCTGGAGCAATGCTTTGCATGCTTGTGCAAGTTGGCAAATGGTTTTGCTTTTGATCCCACCACAATGGAGCATGTTGATTACTCCGCTTTTGTGTTTGCCCCCAGAGTCGTAAAGCGGCCCTGCTGAGGTTGCACATCGAGGAGACTTAGGTCAGCTTCACTAGTGACATTGGTTCAAAAAGATTCGGATTATCTCATTTATCACCGCACTGGGCAGCATGAGTGGCTCATCCTGGAGTGGCAGAGTTCTGCTGCTGCCTCTCTCTTTCTGATGGCTTATCTGCTGGGTTGGAATACGAAGCTACTCTTTCAGACAAAGAAGCGAAGGAGATTGGGACTCCAGCTCTTGCAAGACCCTACACATGGCGGTTAGCGTAGGCGAGTCTGCACTTGCCTTTCCTATGGCCATCCTGGCTGCCTCATTATCCACCCAAGCTATGGCTGCTCGGTTTATGAAGGAGCGTTGCCTTGCCGAAACGAACAACCAAGTATGCATACATTTCTATCTGGCATATTAACTGTTCTCCTACCTCTGCCTTCCAGTGCTCTATAAGCTCTGGAGGGACGTGGATCTCTTGCACTTCAGTTTGCTGAGTGACCACCATTATGAAAGACCATACCTGCCGAAGCCCTGTGCATTTTCCCAAGCACCGTCCGTGAAAATCAAGTGCGGCTGATCCATGCCACAGCCTCAAAGATCGCGGCCCTTGACTTCAAAACTATGGCCTTAGCAACTCACAAAGAGGTCGCACGGCATTCTGTTGGCCTGACTTATGAATCTTTGCAAGTGCATCGAATCTGCCAAATAAAAATCGAATGGACCTATCAAGGAAAAATCCTGCAGCGAAATTGATGTGACCTTGCAGCTCCGCAGCCTCTGCACGACTTATACTATTCTGCTTCGCTAACCTATCAAGCATTCCAATTATCTTTGGAACCCTGCCTTCTTTGTTGGTGTACACGAAGCTCCCTCTATGCAAGTCCGTAACTGCACTGTTATGCCAAGTGCTGTGAACTCTTCTGAAAAGTCAACTGCTTTTGAACCTAGTTGCGCATGGGTCCCAACCTAAAAGGTAGCTTACTGTCTTTGACGTCAGTCCCGCTGCAGTCCTAGTTGAGAACCATTGGGAAGTCATCGAAGAACACAGTACACATGACATGCAAAAGGGAACAGAGAAGTATGAATCGATCTGGACACTCTATTGAAGCTATACACTGAGGCCGACGCTCCAGAGGGTAACACCGTACTGGTGTAGTACATCCATTGTCCGTCTTTTGGGTACCCAAGCACGCAACATACGAATCGACTGCTCATCCAAGGCATCTGTTTGTACGCCTTGGACAGGTCGACCGTCCTACCGAGCCACGTATCCTGCAAGACTGTCGGGTGCACTCTATTGTCGGCCTTTGCTCTGTCGTGGCCCCCAACGACACGGTCTGGGAACTACAAGCTTTGGATATCGCCATGAGGACCGCAGCCAGAATGTCTAGTCCAACAATTCAAGCTTGCAAGTTAACTGTGTATGCCGAGTTCAAGCCACTTCGCCTACAGTCGTCTATGACTCTAATTTTGGGATGTTCTGGAGTTCCTTGTTCGAGCGCGAAACCTCTTGGTGAATAGCAAGTGTCTTTACCGAACATTGCATGTATTTGGTCTTCTGTGTAAGGCCCCTTGCAAGTGTCCGAGCTTGACTTCTTCGAGTGTGGCCTTGTGCAAGCTATCTGAGTGTTCATCTTCAGTGGTTTGCAACGACTTTCTCCTCCACAGCGCCGAGTCTAACAATTCTTGCGTTGTGGCTGTAGCCGGCTTCCAGTCAGCGGGATAATTGCATGCCACTGAATGTTCCCCAGTCAGAGCTGTTCCTGACTTCATCAAGTCTACAACTTCCAAGTCCGGGTATTCTGAAGCCTTCAAAAGCGCCTCCCACAAAAGAATGCGTTTATTGCACAAAACCTTCGATACATGCTCTGGCATGCTCCTCTTCAACTGCTCCTCTTGCTCCTCCAAGTCTTCGGCCATGGATTTGATTAGCAAAATGGCCCTCATGCGACTCTTTGCCAAGTCAACCTGAGGTTCGGTCAAGTTTTTGTGAATCGCCTCCTTAAGCACCTCCGGCAACGAATGCTCCGGTGTCATGGGATGCGTGAGGGTCTTTTGCTAACTCGAAGAACTGTTGCGGTGTGTGTTGCACACCCACCTTATACATCTTCTTTGCCCTTTTTGTGGGGTTCTGGCCCTCCGTATTTGTATCCACTGTGTCTGACTGCTTGTACATCTCGGACTGTTCCCCCGTGTATTGAGATGTAAGCACCTTGCAACTGTGGTCTGATGGCACAGAGTCGAGATGCAGGATTTCGCGAAATTCCGAAACCAGCGGCGCGCTCTCTTCACATGGGTACCTAAGGCTCTTCGAGCTGTTGCATGCGGCGCCAATGGCGGCGGGACCACAGGCAAGTGGAGTTTGGCTGCCAATAGATCAGCCATACGTTGACACAACATTGACGGATACTCGGCCTCCAAGGCTGTGTCAAAGCGGAGGCCGTCTGGCGTTTTGGCAATGTTCCATGCCTCATGGGGTGAGAATTGTCACATGACATGGCCAACTGGGAATACAGCCCCGCAGACGCCAAGAGACGGGTGTGCTTGGCCCTGGTACCGCCGCGCATACATGAGTGAAAAGATACCTTTTCCAAGTTTCGGAACCACTCGACAAAGTTCAAATCTGGATCTCGCAATACAAAAAGAGTAAGCACTCCCCAGAGCCAACTGCGTTCCGGGTTCTCTATCGAGACTTGCAAGTTATGGGAATAACACAGGCGCAAAACCTCTACGGCAAACTGATACAACTTATTGGCTGCTGCCACCTTGTCTGCGTCGACTCCGGTGAGGTAAGAAAATCCGAGTAAGTTTTGTGCATCTCTCAAAGGCGGTGGAGCCCGAAAGGATGACCTCAGTGAAACTGGTAAAGCTTTATCCCTGGCCCTCGAGCACGTACCACAAGGCAGGCCCAAGTGGATAGCTGCAGGTTTAACCGTGGCTATCATGGACAAAGTTATTTGCTGGTGAGGTTCTCGTTGGAGATCCAAACTAATTGTAGACACTTTAGGGACGTGTGCATTGAATTCATGGTCCACTGCAAACACTCTGAAGCCTCGTTCCCTCATCGCAGCTGACAAATTGCCTGAGCCTGAGAAGAGCTCCACGAAGCATGGTACTGTCGAAGCGTTTGCAAATAAACCGTGGTTGTAAGCCTGGCTTCAGTGGGCGCACTCCACCGCGGAGCTAGGCTTGTGACAGCCTTTGCGCCAACACACATGGTAACCAAACATGCGTCGCTTACCCGGTTTGATGTTGGCTCTGCAAATACCGAGGTTGAATTTCACCCAAATCGGCTTGCCTCCGTTAAACTTAATCTCACAATCGTCTGGCACTGTAATCTTGTGGCCTTTGCCTACTGACTTCCCTTTGACAGTCTTATCTGTCTGGTCTTTAAGCACTGTCTTAGGCGGCTTTTTAAGCACTGGGGGATCTGTCTTCGGCGGCACCGTGGTCGCGCCTGATGAATTCGATGGCATGTTCATAAGGTACAGCTGGACCTCAGGGTGAATGCACCACTTCTCAATTGCAACATCGACAGGCTTTGCCAACGTTGCTCCTGTTTGTACTCTGGCACGTGTTTCCTCGGCGACTTTGAGCCACAGTGCTTTATCTGCTCTAATCAGCTGTTCATGATTCACGAATCGATAACCTGGCGGTGGATCAGTTTGGAGTTTCTCGAACAGCATGTTTGACCATTTCTCCAATGTCAAGAACGAAGCGATTCCTGCCAGCTCGTATGCCAAAGCCCGCCTGGTGAGGGCTGAACGCAACTTCAAATCTCCTGACAAGCTGCAATCCGCAAGTTCCTGACGTTTGGTGACTTTGATTCGGCCTGAGTCGTCAAAACTCAACGAAGGAGAAGCTTTCTCTGACAAGATTTCTTGCTCTCGTGAGGTGCATGAGGACAGCTCCAAATACTTGATTGAGTTCTCTTCATATTGAGCGACGACTTTGTCGATCAGTTGGTGTGAAGGTTCCAGGGCTGGAGTTATGATCAGTCCATTCAGTCTGACCTTCAACTGCCGAATGCGTTCTACCTTTTCTGCTAGTGGCAAAATCTTGGTCTCACTACTCTCTGTTCTCTCAAGTCTGCTCTTCAAATCTTGGAGACACAATGCATGAGCTTCAAAGAACAGCCTACGAAACTTTGCTGATTCAGCTGCATCAGGCCTGGATCCAAGCACGCGCTCTAAGTAATCAAAGAGTGGCCCATCGTCCTGTGACCCTGGCTGATAATTGCAGCAAAATGCAAAGGTTGCATACGTGTCTATGCCGTTTGCTTCAAGTGCATCAATGCTGGACAAAGGAATGAGACACTGCGCCGCCCTCTGTTGAAAGGCAACCTTCGAGTCTAAGGCCATGGCTTCTCGCTTCCCTTTATCGTGGTGATTCTGTCCTTCTTGGAGTTCTTGCAGTATGTCATTTATGACGAAGAAAACACACCTTGGTTACTTGTTTGCCTACTATGATACCACGCCGACCGATGTGCACTGTGAGCCAGGTGATCAAAGCATGCGTCGTTACATCTGTCGTGGCCTCAGAGTATCGAGTTGTGTACCTCGACATGGCCGTACAGAATGCATCACATGTTTCACCTGGTTTAGTACATGGTCTGTTCTAGCACAGTAGTCCACAGCAAGCTACCAAGAGTAGTTTATGTGATTTGTTTCGACTGTTTCACTGCAAAACGTATATACGCAAGGTGCATATTTTGACTCCAAGCTCAAGCCACCTTCAATTGGCAAATTTCCAGCTGGTTCGGGGCACACTCGCGAACATGATGCCGGTGGTGCCGGACAGCTTCTTGGTCCAGCCGGAAATGATGCCGGTGATGCTGGGCAGCTGCTTGACGAAAAGTGGGTGTTAAATTTAACCCCCAGATTTGGAACCAATCCAAGAGGAAAAATGCCACCTTCAATACCCGTTGGCAAAATGGGGCCACTGCTGGATCAATGCTATCCTGCTCTAAGTCTTCCATGTTTACGGTGCGATGTCTGCCGCAAGCAAGAAGGCCCTCTCCAAAATCTTTCACCACATGTATTGTACCGGTCAAACGATGCACGACCCGTGAAAATTCATCGAAGAGTTCGTCCGGCATCTTAGGCCTCTTCTTGTTGATGACCTCGTTGTGCGCCGTTTGTGGCTCATCCTCATCGTAATCAGACTCCTCGGATTGCTCTGGAGTGGCAGGCTCTGGGATCACTTGTGTATGCTCCTCCTTGTCCACCAGATCGAACAACCTATGCGCACGGCCGGCGTCAGGTTTGAGTTCAGAGGAGCGGATCATAGCCAGCACCCTGGCGACTTTTGCTTGCAACATGAGCTGTGCGTCTCGGTTGTATGTTGTTGCAGACTTGGTGTTTGGTTCGACGTGGTGACCGAGGAGAGTCCTCTCCTCCCTCGAAATCCCCTCGTACATACCAACCCAAGTCAGCAGCGTTGGCTTGCATGAATGTGAACTGAACACCATCACCTCCTCTGGCCCCACTGTTGGTTCGAGGAGTTCCCTTAAAAAGCAGGTTGCTTCCGTTGTCGACATTGGGGCTGATGCCCAACTGCCTGCCCTATCGTTCCAGGATGGTAGAAAGACTTGTCGAGCATTCTGATTGACCTCAAGCCATGCCTTCACAAAAGCCTTTCCCCAAGACTTCTCTTCCATGAAGTTTCCGATGGCCGTATAAGGCAACAGCCGGGTTTTGTTTTCTTTCGATCTTGAAGTCTTGTGCTTGGATGACTCGGCCTCGACGATGACTAAGCCTGCATGTTCATCAGTCCAAATTTTCTCCAGCCTTGATACATCTGACCATCTAGCACATCCAAAGACACAAAACAGCAATGCCCCCGATACCAATGTGGTGAGTGCGCTGCTCTCTTCAATGCATAACGTCTCAAGAGTGTGCACCATGTCTACTGTCAACTGCGGTGCTTGCTTGAGCTTCCTCTTCTGTACATACATGGAGTGCGTGTTCGAAAGGACTGTAGCAAGGTCCACTCTCAAAAATCTCAAGACAGCATGCGCGAATCTGAGAGCCTCTACCAAATGGGTAGGTTTTGTAGGCGCTGACCCCACAGATCTTAAATAGCACATGTGTTCATATGCCTCTTGTTCAGTGACATCCCAAATGCAGTTGCCGCCGTGTCGAATTAACCATTCTGCAAACAACCAAAGTGATGAAACTCGTTTGCAAATAGTCCCAGTTGCTTTGTTTGCAAATGCGTCACTCAAAACTTGTGCAATGTCTGCGTTTTCATCCAGGGTCCCGGCCAAGTTGCACATCGACTGCCCGAATGCTGTCCCACTGACATCCAGCAAAATTAAGGTTTTGACTTGGTTCAAAGCCTTTGACCGCATCTCATCGTCTGACACGGTTACCCTGGCACTAGCAATACGCTTTTCTGCAAACTTTGATCTTATTGGCAAAGAGACTTGTGACGAACTAGCTGAGGTCGGGACTGGGTTGAGCGTATCGACAAGTCCAATCAGCGGCATTTTGGGTTCTGAGGCTTCTGGCTTGGGGAACAAAATGGACTGTCCTCCAAATAATGGTGCTAAAGGCCCTTTCTCCCATGGCAAAACCAATGCATTGGTTCGAAAACGACGCATCGCCTCAAGTTGCGCAGTCTGTTGAATATTGCCAAGTACACTTGAATCTAATGGGACTGTCTTGGCATGTTCAGCATCGTTCTGAGCCTGTTCAAGCTTTGCTCGTTTGGTGTCCTGCAAAATATCCGTGGTCTGGAGGATGAGCGGCTGTTTCCCCGATGCCCTCCACCTGGCCCTAAATCCTCTGGGACGATTCTCAAAAGTCACACCTGGACCGGGCTCGACTGATGGAGCTATCGAAGACAAGCTATCCCATTCCCTTACTTCAAGATCACCTTGATTATCTGCTGTGTCGGATCCTACTTCGTGCAATTGCTCTATGGTTGGCTCAATCTCCTGTTCGTGCAATTGCTCTATGGTTGGCTCAAACTCCTGATGACCTTGGGTGTGGTCCCCTGAAGGAGCAAGGTCAGGACTAAGCCGAACTTCCAAAGATTGAACCATTGCAGAAAAAGAGTGCAGGATGAAACAAGCACCAAAGCTCGAAACGCGCGAAAAAGTGAGTTCGAGGCAAGGACATGGCGCGAATGCGGCTCGCCCCCGCGCGCGTCGCCCCCGCCCGAAGCAAACCCTTGAGGTGAGATGCCACTGGATATGTACAATTTGCGGACCCAGAGTGAAGTGTTAATTAGTGATCTTTCACGTTTACATGTAAAAGCATGACTCCTCGAAATCGATGCAACTGATACTGTGAAGTCCAAAGGATCTTTTTCGAATTTTGCTTATTACTTTTTGTAAACTTAAAAATAAACATCAAGTTACAAACTTGAAGTGAGCAAACGTACTAGTAAAAGCGAGCAACTAGTAAGTCTTCCTGATAAGATAGCAAGGTTAAGAAGTAACTAGCCCACACACTACGCTTCGTAAACTACGCCGGCAGTTTAAGACATGGCAATCACTTCGTGACAGCCTTCATCAAGCCAATCTGCGAACACTGGCAGGTTCATCTCGTTCACTGCAACACTGACATCTCTTGTCTGCTTCTTTCCAATTGACTCTTGCTGATTCCTTGCGTCAATCACCACTTGCACAGAACGGCGGCAACATAGCTGCGTCAAAACTCCTCCAACGAACATGCCACTCACGAAAATGAGAATACATAGCATCTCAAACTCTCGCCCATCCAGATAAGCAGCAATCGCAGCTGACTCCATGAACGGCGACGAAAACAAAACGCGAAAAGCTTAGATTACTGAGCACTCTGAGCCATCATGGAGGGCGGCGTTTTCACTTAACCCCTAATGATTTAATGCTCCATCTTTTGCTCTATCTTTGAGGATCACGTTTTCACTTAACCCCAACTCTGGATTCTGGATGAGCACTTTTTGTCACCTCAGACACAAGTGAACCCATTGCGCAGCACATCATTGATGCATTCCCCTTGCATCGTGTGCTGAAACAACCCTCATGTACATACCACATATACGATAGGAACTCAAAATGGGGCTGCTGAGCTACCCATTGAAGTGCAACTGTGCTTGCTGATCTCAGACTTGGCTTGCTGATCTCAGACTCTGCTGATCTCAGACTTGGCTTGCTGATCTCAGACTCTCAAACAATCTCAAAACCTCTGTACACTTTGTGTGATGTTCCCCACCGAGGAGATCTGGATCTGTAGCGATCACGTTTTGACTTGCTTTGCGCAGAACCATAGTAGACTTTGTGAGATGATCCCAACGCAGCAGGGCGTGTTCTATATGGATCACTCAGGATATCTCGAACATCCTTCATTGGACAAACCAGTTTGTTCCTGCGCATCTGAGGAGATGCCACACACTGGACCAACAAATCCGGTTGCACCAAAGACCTGGTTTCATCACTGATCTCAGCATCAACATTGAGTCCATGGTGCGCGAGTGAAGCTTGCTTGTATTGTGTTTGGGCCTCAAACACCTGCGTCTCAGGCTTCTCCCTTTCTGAAAGAGAGTCATCTGGAGCAGTATCAGGAGACTTCATCTCCTCGGCAAGAGCTTGCTCAAGGTGTGCATCATGCTGGGCAGTGACTGCATCTGGAGCAGTATCAGGAGACTTCATCTCCTCGGCAAGAGCTTGCTCAAGGTCTGCCTCAACTTGGGCAGTGATTGCATCTGGAGCAGTATCAGGAGACTTCATCTACTCGTCAAGAGCTTGCTCAAGGTCTGCGTCAAGTTGGGCAGTGACTGCATCTGGAGCAGTATCAGGAGACTTCATCTCTTCGGCAAGAGCTTGCTCAAGGTGTGCATCAAGTTGGGCAGTGACTGCATCTGGAGCAGTATCATGAGACATCATCTCCTCCGGAACAGCTTGCTCCAGCTGCGCATCAATGTTGGGCAGGCTCTGCATCAGACTCCGCTGATCTCAGACTTGGCTTGCTGATCTCAGACTCTGCTGATCTCAGACTTGGAGCAGTATCATGAGACTTCATCTCCTCTGGAACAGCAGGGACTTGCCGAGCAGCATGCCCTTGCCCACCATGGTCATCATTGTCAGAGCAATCCCAAAGATGGTGCGCTGCATCAAGATCTGCATCAAAATCCTCGTCCTCTGGAAGAAAGGCTTCTTCGTAAAATTCTGTGGGGCTTGGTTGAGAGGCCTTGTGTTCGATCCAGAGTCTGCTTGCGGATCTCTCACTTCAGCAGCTGCCACTTTGGGGATCTCAGACTTAGCTGAGCCAGCTTGCTGATCTCTCACTTCGGGGATCTCAGACTTGGCTGAGCCAGCTCGCTGATCTCTCACTCCCTGAGCTGCCGCTTTGGAGATCTCAGACTGGGCTGACCGCCTTTTCGCAACATCAAGCACTGACACCTCCTTCGTCTTGAAGAGGACCCCGTGGACCTCGACCCACGTCATGCGTCTTTCGATGGCATTTTGATGCTGCTGCATCTGAAAGCCAGGAGGAAAAAATAGGTGCTTCTCGTGGTTCGTCAAGAAGATTCGGGTAGTTCCTGCTGGCACTATTCCATCCTCATGCCTGCATCTTATGGCTCTGTCACACGAAATGTCCAAAATCGACTTGACCTGGTCAATCTGATAGTCACCAAGGGTCACATCGTCGCAAAGCAAGGCTTCACCATCAACAAAAAATAGATGCTTGATGGTGTCCATTGCATCCACGAAGAAATACTTGCCCAATGATGCCAAAATCGCTTTGGCCAGCTGGGTCTTTCCCAGACCTCCTGTTCCCTGAATGATGAGGGATTTCTTTTTGGTATCATTTTCCATCCACTGGCGAATCTCATCTGGGATGACGAAGTCTGACAAGGGAAATGGACTCGTGCTCTTGGAAGCAAACTGAAACACATCAGTTGTCAATGAAGCCAAATGGCCTCGTTGTGCTTTTTGGATCATTTTGTCGACTTTTATCTGCCCACCATAGTTCCACAACGTTGGGTTGTCCTTCTTTTCTTTTTGTTCTCCTGCCAGCACCCAATATTCTGCCTCGTTGGTGATCTTGTGGTTGATCACCCAATCAGTGAACTGAGCGAAGTCCAAGGTTCTTGGTCTTTTCCTTTGTTCTTCAAAACTCTTCATCCTGCTTTGCCTTCGCTTTCTTTTCTTCTTCTTCCTTAGAAGTTCCCACTTTTTCCAGCATCTTTTCCTTTGTCATTGTCTTGTCTTCGTCTGGCCAAAAGTATGGTGTCTGATCCATGTGTACCGGAAGCTTGACAGCTGTGTCCTCCAAGGCATACCTCACCATTCCCTTCCAGCCTTTGCGCGGGTATGACATGTGACCTCTGCATCCTGCGTGGTTCGCCAACCATTTTGTGATTTGCAGGTGGGCAAAGTTGTTTCGCATTCTGAAGACAACATGAAAATGCATCGATCTGTCAGGCTTGAACTTCTTGTGTGGCTCCATGACCACAATCACCCTCACGCAGATTCTGCGCTTGTCCAGCCTGCCTGCAAACTTCTCGAAACTTGACTGCCATCTCTTCTCTAGAGAAATCTGCTGGAATGAAGGCTCTGCTTTTTTTCTTTCTTCCGGGTCTTGCAGACATTCCCTTGGGGTTGGAAATGTCCACATGAGACACCAGGACCGGTGTTTTGTTTCACTTTCTTTTTCAGAGTCATTCTCTGAAGACTCACCTGCGCATAACACCTTCTCAGGCTCAGGAGGCTCCTCAGGCTCATCAGCCTCATGGTCTGCCGCGTCTTCTGCAGCGGGGGGATCCCTTGCTGTGTCTTTTGCAGAGGAGGAGCTGCTTGATGAAGAAGATGATGAAGAGGATCTCGCATTACTGGGCATGGTGGCCAAGGTGACCACAGCTGTGTCAGCTGAGTAAGCACGATAGTTTGTTAGAGAAACATATGACAGAGGTTGCAAGGAACGTGCAAAAAATTGCACATGCCACATGGCACACTGAATATGCGGTTGGGTTGGGTCTATCTTCTGTCTACACACACTCTGTTTATCGCGCTTTAAAGCTTGAACCACTCACAATGTGAGATATGAAACCAATTCAAACTGTTATGCTTGAAAGCAATCCAAAAGGCAATGTTCACTGCGATGCAAAGACACAGCATTTTCCACTCTCACTGGATCTCTCACAGCCCATCCTTATTGGACAGGACCATTTTTTTGGGGGTGCGCACCGGGTCGTTCTGGGGGTCTAAAGTCCGGGTGTCCCTGACACCAATCCTGATCACCTTCCTCTCGAGGCAGCCCAGGTTTTGCCTCGGCCGGTGGAGCGGCGGCCACCGGTTCCCGGTCAGCTTGGCCACGCAAGCGCACCTCACGGCGCTGTTGTTTCTTAACGGGCGCACTCCCTCTGGGCGGATCTTCCTTCCGGTCAGACAGGGCCCACAGCAGCTGAACTTGCTCGTCGACTTGGGCGTCACTTGTTGTGCTCAGTGTGCTGGTGCGTGGCCCCGGTATTTGGTGTAATTGGTGCAGTGGGCCAGGGTTCCCAGGAGTGCCGCGAGTCACCTGCTTGTTGCCCATATGAGTGGTGCCATGTTGGCGGGAGAGGATATCCACGCCAATTGCCAGAAGGCGTTGGGGACCCTGACGGGTACCCTTGTTGGGTATCTCCACCAGGGGCCTTTGCAGGAGGGCACTGAGCTTTGGGCTCCTTAACCCCAACCGGCAGAGCCACCTGACTTAAGGCTCGCAGCAAATCCACTAAAGGGAGGCTCACTCGGATCGAGAGTTCGATTAAGGGCTGCTTCTCATGGTTGTAGATAAGAGCGCATCGAAAGGGGCCTGCAAGAACAGGCAGGGCCATCTAGAGAGTGGCCTCGGCAGTAGCCTAAGACAGCACTGTACCTACCTGCATTCGAGCCAAGAATTCGCAAGACGGGTAGGAATCCAAAATTGGTGAGATTTACACCCACTGGGTAGCTTAGTCCATGGCCTCTTCAAGTTCCAACATTTCATAATAAATAGTGTGGCATGCACGCACTGCATTTTGAGCCGACTCCTCACTCCTTTTCTCTGCACACAGCAGCTTCTGTGCGTGTCCAGCCTGCCTCACAGCTTGTCTGCTTTGCTGATCTCAGACTCTACTCTACTGATCTCAGACACAGAGCTGATCTCAGACTTGCTTTGCTGATCTCAGACTCCGCTGATCTCAGACTTGGCTTGCTGATCTGTTTTCGGACTTTGCCTTTTTTCGGACTGAGCTTTGGCTTTGGCTCGCTCTTTGACTTTGGTTTCCTCTCTTTCTTGGGCATGGCAGTTAAAAGCGGCAGGAAATGGCCCTCCACATCAGGAAGATCAAGCAGATCACCGGGCGATAGGGGTGGAGGCCAAGAGTTCAGCCTGCCCCACTTCTCAATCATCTGAAGCACCGGCATGCCGCAAGCCGCAATCAATGGCACTGGGTAGGCGTTGCCCAGTGCGTGCAACAAGTCACTGTTGCAAAGATGCAGCGCCAAGCGCGGGTGTACTCCTTGCAAAGCACATCGTTCCTGCGGAAGAATCCATCTGAAGTAAGCCCTCTCTGCATCTGGCAGCTGCAAGTCATCGGTGTTAATGACAAAAAGATACTTCAACTGTGTCTTCAAGCAGGGACTCATACCAACTGTCATGGATGGCGAGTACTTCTTGCCAAAGGCTCTGTCCAGCTCACATACGACCAAGGTGCCCGGAGTCACATCACCGGCTTCGATCTTGTCTCGGATTAACTTCTCATAGTTGCCCAAGTTGCTCCTCATGATTGAGGTCAGGCTCTCACGAGCTGTGCATGGGAGGTTGGGCTTCAAGAAAGAGGCCAAGGACATCCCAAACGGATACCATAGGTCGAGGAGGCTTCTCCATGGTGCCGAGGATCTCCTTTCCTGGATTGTGACCGAAGTCGTTTCTCAAGTTGTCAATGACAAGACAATATACATATAGAAGGACTTCCATGGAAACCTCATGAAACCTGCCACAGCACAAACAAAATCTAGGTTGGATTATAACAGAGCTTCGAACACCCTGCAAAAAGACCCGTCGTCTCGACTGAGGCAGTTTGTAGGTCTGCAGCGTTCAAAAGATCCACCTGCCATGCCATCTCCGGAGCATGCTCCTCGAGGAACCTGATGGCTAATGGCAATGGCCATAAACGGCTCTGCACAGCCAGCGATCTTGTGAAGCACTCCTTGAACATTTTCAAAAGCGCCCAAAGCAGTCCACCGTGCCTAGTGAGATAGATTGTCCACAAGAGCACTGCAAGAAACACCCTCGTTCGGACATCTTCCCCTGGACACTTCTTGCCGTTGCTGGCCCAAGGAGGACAAGGCGGGCCGGCCATCAAGACATCCACAGGCACGGTAAGATCTTCCAGCTTGATCTGGGTAATGTCACCACTCTCTCCCAATTTGATGCCTTCCAGGCTACCCTCCCAAAGCTATCAGCGCATCGGACAGGTTAGACAAAATGTCACAGCTGTTGGTCAACTTGTAGCGGACACCCACCTCCTGCAGAAAGCCACCACCATTGTTGATCCCAATGCATGGGGCGCACACTATCAACGGTCGGCCAAGCTCGCAAGCGACCCAACCCTTCCATCCATTCACATGGCACATGGAGACCTTCAAGGTCACTAGGAGCAAATCTTGTCCTAGCTGAGAACATCGTCACCACAGTGACCTCAGACAGAGCTGATCTCAAACAGAGCTGATCTCAGAGAGGAAAAGCTACGCTATGAGAGCAATTCAAACTGTCACGCTTGAAGGCAATCCAAAAGGCACTGTTCAGCGCAACGCAAAAACACAGCATTGTACTCTCACTTAGTGAAGGTACTTCGGCCAGTGAGGCAGCAAATCTGAACCTCACTGATCTCCACCACGCTGATCTCAGACTTGTCTGATCTCAGCCTTGGCAGGGGGATCCCAAACAACGATCCAACACTCTAAAAAGCGTACAGGTCATTTCCAATTGAGCTCATGTCAATCGGACTGATTTGAACACATGAGCGCTGATCATCAGTCCGCCGGTCTTGATCATCCTTCTGGCACTGCGTTCTGCTCTGCATTCACCTCTTCTTGGGCAGCCTGGATGGATTTGGCTTTCTCGCGTTCTCTCAGCAGCCAGTGCAAATCCTCATCTTCCATCAAGTTTGCAGCACGCATGATTCTCCGCTTCTTCTGTAGCTGCAGCTTCAGGTTTCGACTCATTTCTTTCAGATCCTGTTTGAGCTTTTGTCGTTGGGTCTTTAGCAAGTCGACATCCTGAAGTACCACTTTCCCTCGTCTACGACGCGGTTTTGGCACTGCTGCAGGAGAAGCCATGGACCGTAGGTCAACGAATCGTGGGATGCAAGAATGGGACCCTGAAATGGCTGTGAAATCTGAGGACCAATTCTGTTCCCCCAGCAGTGTCTGCAAAAGGTGCGTTTTCTTTGGTTCAATGCTCTATTTCTTCCTTTGTCCATGGCTTCTGGTTACAGCTTAGCTGTTCGCCAGCAATTGCCAGCAAGCCACAGTAATAAAAATCAAAAGGCGCCAAAATAGATAGCCTAAAAAAAATAGTTAAATCGTTAATTCGTTAAGTTTGATCTTTCAAATAATATTTTTTCTTTAGAAAAAAGACCAACTTAATTAATTAATGATTTAATGATTTTTTTGTGAAAAATGGTCCCATGTACGGAAGTCCCGAGTCTAGAAATTGCAATCTCATTCTGGCGCAGTATCTCAGTCAATGTCAGGAGCATCCAGCTTAGCTGGCAACCAAAACAAAGACCTGAAAGGCACGGCTTTGCCAGCTGGCCATATTTCTTGCAGATCATCTTCCTTCGGAATGTTGGTCAACACATTGATCTTCCTGCTCAATCCCAGGCATTTCAACTCTTCAGTCATGCTACTCTGATCGCCAAACAGTCCAACAGCATGAAACGTAGACTTCCAAGCTCTGCCACGCCAAAATGTTTTTCCTAAAGTGCAAAGACTTTGAACCCAATCAGTTGGCTTCAATGTGCCAGTTGAATCTTGACTTGCAAGAAACCTGGCATTCATTTCAGTCTTGAAAGAATAGAAGCCTGCAACATCTAAGGGTTGCAATATGTAGGTGAGTCTTGCTGGCACAAACAAAAGCCACAGTCCCAAACGATTTGCTGCAGCAATGACCTGGTGATCAAGGTGACATGGTGCCATGTCCAAAAGAATCACAGGTTGCAACTTGTCAAATTTGCCTCCGAACTTGGAAGCTACATGTTCCAGAATCGATATCATCTTTGAACCTGTGTTCCAAGCAGTCTCGTCCCTCCAAAACTCAACTCCTGAAGTGCTAGCATCTGGCAAATCACTTGCTTTGAATGTGCGTCGATTCAATAAGACAAATTGAGGTAAAAGAGCTTGAATCTCTGTCATATGGGTGATCAAACTCACACGCGTTGCCATTCCTCTCTGCAAACTTTTGTTCACAAACCTGGCTGGAGATTTGCCAGTACGATCACATCTGGTTTTGCAGACATAGCCTCGTGCTCTCATTGCACATCGATATACTGCAGTCTCATCCAGGTTGATGACACACAATTGCCTGTTATCTGCGCGAGCCTGTTGGCACAGAAAGTCAAACCAATGCCAGAAAATCAGAACCTGCAATTGGCTTCAAGATGACATGTACGACTCCTCTTTGGAAGCCAAAAATGACTTCAAAAAGTGCTTCAAAAACAGATTCACAACTTTGTTCGTTTGAGGCAATGCTGATCTCCAACCATGGATCTAATCGTGTATTTCAGACGACGCTGATCTCCAACTGTGGATCTCTGACACCCACCTGTGGATATCAGATCTCCACCTGTGGATCTCAGACAACGCTGATCTCCAACCGTGGATCTCAGACAATGCTGCTCTCCAACCTTGGATATCAGACAACGCTGATCTCCAACACCTACTTCATAAAACAAAAAACACACACGCAAAATGAATGCCACCAATGTTTTGGAACAGTGCCCACCTTTTGCTGAATCTCTTTGGTGTCCATGCATTCCCGCTCCATCATCTGCCCGTGTCTGACATTCCATCTTTTTTTTGAAAGCAGCACACCATTTTCTCATCCCACTTTGTAATTTGAGTCCTCGTTTGCCTGCTTTCTTCTCAAAGTGATGTTCCTGAAGACGCCGTACATTCTTGCCTTTCTCACTTGTTGACTCACCATCTCCATGCAGAAAACCCAGAAAACGATCTGCCAATTCCACAGCTGTGACTGCTCTTCCCTTTGAATTGTTTTCTGCTTGTAGCCAAGCAAACGTGTATTTCTCAGAAAGAAAAGCATGAGCTTCACAAAATATGGACCACTCTTTCTTTGTTGATGGGTTTAACCCAATCTGCTCTAGTTGATCGACTGAAGCTTCTCGAAACCAGTCACGAACGGGACATTGTTGACAAAGTGTCTCCATCTCTTCGTCAAAACCTGCTTTCCTTTTCATTGCTTTCAACTTGTGGGGCATCATGTAGGCCACTGCAGCTCCCTCTGAATACTTAGATTGAACATAGACTGAGAGTGCCACCAATTTCTCTCGTGATGTGAGACTCCAGTTTCTTTCCTGCCTTCGACAAACTCTTCTCTTCTTGTGTGATGCTCCCTGAATCAAAGCATTCAACTCATCAAGCTCCTGTAGACGAAAAGCTCCAAAACTAGAGGAAAAGCTCCTAACATCAAAGCTTTTTTAAAAAATCGATACACTGCACTCACGTACATGGACCATTTGTCACAAAAAAATCATTAAATCATTAATTAATTAAGTTGGTCTTTTTTCGAAAAAAATATTATTTGAAAGATCAAACTTAACGAATTAACGATTTAACGATGTTTTTTTAGGCTATCTATTTTGAGTTGAAATGAAAAAATGTTGAAAAATGATTTTTTAATAAGAAACAAATAGTGTATAGCGAGAGGAATTTCAGCTACTACTACTACTACTACTACTGCTGGGGGAAGTAAATTGGTCCCAGAGAATTTGAAGGTTTTGGAGGCCAGATTCAGCTTCTGCAGTCCTTCTTCTTTGCTGCAATTGAGGCTTCCAACATGGCTCATCCGGGAGAGATAGATAGATACTAGAGAGATAGATAGATACTACCCAGACAAAAGATATAATAGTCATAAGATATAATACTCATAAGATAGATACTATTCAGTATAAGTTTGAAAACACATCTGAACAATCCAAGCTACTGGGAGACAATGAAATCTGTAAGCCCCAAACGATAGCATGTCTGTGAACGCAAAGACGTAAACAAAAACAAAAAGATTGATCTCAGATAGAGCTGATCTCAGACAGAGCTGATCTCAGACAAAGCATTAAAACAAACACTGCGATCTTCTCCAGCGTTAGTGAGGACAAAACTGCTGATCTCAGACAAAGCTGATCTCAAACAAAGCATTAAGAAACAAACAGCCATCTGCTCCATCATCAGTGACCTCAAAGACATAAAACAAAAACAAAACTGCTGATCTCAGACAGAGCTGATCTCAGACAAAGAATTAAGAAAAACAATCCAAGCAGCTTCATCTGTGTCCTTCCTTTTCGTGGTGCGGTGCAGTATGGTGGTGTCAAATGAGGCTCTACAAGGTGATCTCCAACTCTGGATCTCAAACAATGCTGATCTCCAACTCTGGTGGATCTCAGACGGTGACCCTCAGAGAAAGAGGCTCCACATGTTGATGTCTACCTGTGGGTCTCAGACAATGCTGATCTCCAACTCTGGATCTCGGTCAGACTAGTCAAATTGGCGAAGCTCACGATACGTCTGATACGCTGTAAGCGGTAGCCGGAGTTGGCAAATGGCATCATCATGTAGACGGGAGGCCACGGTATGTAGAGGTCTGTAGGGAAAAGGAGTAGACTCTCGTGGATGCTCATTGCCGATACCAAGAAGGCGAATCCCTCGAGAGTTGACATAGTAGAGCACGAGGTGTTCCAGTGTGCAGGTGTGCGGAACTTCCATTACACGAGAGTCTCCGGTGGAGGGCAGGGCCATCCAAAATTTTGTACGTTCCTGTCCCAAACGGGAGTAGATTACATCTTTGAGATCATCGACTGTATACTCCTTGGTGTCGAGTTGGTGCCAGTCGAGGGTCACGGTGATGTAGTTGAGGGGTTGATAGACGAGCAGGCTGATGTCCAATTCAAATCGGATGGTGGAGAGATTGGGAACTTGATCCAGGGATTCAAAAGGTTGATGGGTCTCTCTCCACGAAGTGGGTATCAAATGGGTCAGAGGTTCGGGAACTCGAAGTCCAGGTGACGAGGCCATCTTGGCAACAGGGGATGAAAAAATGACACGGGTGGTGGGAGCCAATGGCTGCTCCATCATCAGTGAACTCAAAGACGTAAACATAGATAGGACTGCTGATCTCAGAGATAGGCCTGCTGATTTCAGACAAAGCTGATCTCAGACAAAGCATTAAGAAACAAACAGCCATCTGCTCCATCATCAGTGACCTCAAAGACGTAAAACAAAAACAACACTGCTGATCTCAGACAGAGCTGATCTCAGACAAAGAATTAAGAAAAACAATCCAAGCAGCTTCATCTGTGTCCTTCCTTTTCGTGGTGCGGCGCAGTATGGTGGTCTCAAAGCTACGGGTGCATGTCAGAGAAAGAAGCTCTACACGCTGATCTCCAACTGTGGATCTCAGACAATGCTGATCTCCAACTCTGGACAGAAAGAGGCTCTACATGCTGATCTCAGACTCCGCTGATCTCAAGACTTGGCCCTTGGCTTGCTGATCTCAGATTCTGCTGATCTCAGACTACTCAGGGCTGCACCTTCTGCTTTTTCGCCCCAAGGTAAGCCTCTTTCTTCTCCAATGGAGTTGCCCGCAAAAGGATCTGATGTATGCAATCGTGTTCGTGCGTCTCGACGAAGTCCAGCCAGAGACGAAACCATTCCTCCAACCGAACACTCGGGCTCAAAGTACTCCTGGCAAAAAGTCCCTTCTCGGCCTCTTTTTTGAGCACTGCTAGCAACCCAGAGGTTACAAAGCTCATTCTCAAAGATACTTTGGCTGATCCGACTGGCAGAAATTCAGAGAGCCCATACACATCCCATGCATCGATGACAAAAGTCTGCCCTTTCAAAGCCTGACAGGTCACTTGCTGTCCACACCCGACCTGCACTTCTTCTTCAAATTTGTGAAATTGCAAAACAAACCATCCCTTCTGCTGAAGACAGTCTTGGTCAATGGGGTGCTGTGCGAGGAGACGCTTGAACGCAGCAAAGGTCATCATAATACGCGTCTGATGCTTCTGGCTTGATTTGAATTCAGAAAGCCTTTCAAATATATGCTCGTTGCTGTTGAGAAACGCAGGACCATCAATCTCTTTCCAAAACAAGTCCAAAAGCGTTTGCTGCATCCTAAGACTTTGCATCTTCTCTAGGAGCTTGTTCTGCACAGTTTGTCCCTGTTCCCTGGTGAGGCTGCCCTTTTCCACCATGTCCTTGAGCTTTCCATCCACTTGATTCAGCTGATTGATCGTGTGTTGCAACTGTCCATGCCGGATGTTCCTGACAAAAAGAAAAAATGAATAATTAAAGACAACTCTACGCTTAGAGCAACACATCTGCTCAGACTACACCTCTGCTGATCTCAGACTTGGCTGATCTCAGACTGGAACCCAAACAAAACAAAACATCTGCTCAGACTACACCTCTGCTGATCTCAGACTTGGCTGATCTCAGACTGGAACCCAAACAAAAAAACATCTGCTGATCTCAGAACAGTATCCTGACAGTGCTGCAGCCAGTGAACAATGACTCGCCTCTCTGCGAACCCTCTGACAACTCAAACAAGCCCGTCAGCATGATCAACAAGTCATCCACCGGAGAAGGTGAAGCCAGCGTAGATGAAGCTTCTGGTGGTGTCATTGGGGCTGGCTTGTCCTCTGCTTTGCTGATCTCAGACTTGCTGATCTCAGACTCGGCTGATCTCAGACTTGGCTTGCTGATCTCAGACTCAGCTGATCTCAGACTTGCCTTGCTGATCTCAGACCATTGCCTGGCACTCTCCTTTGATGCTTTCTGATCCCAAGCTAGTGCTGGCGGCGCTGACCGTGCTGATGCTGCTGATGGTGCTGATGGTTCACTTCCACCAACCCCGAAAGGCATCTCCTCATCCGCCCTCCTCGGCACTAGAGGACAGTTAGCACCAAAATGGTTCCGACACCACCTGAGCGTGACATTCCACCTTGCATTCTTCAAATTCGTAAGGTCCACACTCTGGAGTCTTTGCAACTCTGCCTCCATCCTTTCTTTCGCGTTTCTTGCCCATAGAATCCTGATTGGCTCCTGCTCTACCATCCATGCAGTCACCTCGCCTTCGACACACTTCACCAATCTCTGAATGGCGGCGAAACTGGGCACTCCATGAGTGAACTCCGTTTGGAATTTCCCGCCCATGATCAACATGGAGTTGGGCGGCTGGTAAACAACCAAACACCACCTGTCCTTCCCTCCTCGCTTCCTCTTTTGCTTGGCACTCACCAACAAAAAGGAGCCAAGCACCATTGAAAGCGATGCGATGGGGTCACACTCATCATATGCTTGGGATGCATCGTGGCGCATTGAAATGCCATGGTCTCTGGCAAAAGAGTAGCGGTTCATGAAGAGATTGAAACCTCGAAAGAGCAAGAACTCACTACACACCAAAAAACAAACACGCTGCACGCTGATCTCAGACTGGAACCCAAACAAAACAAACAAAAACACGCTGGCTGATCTCAGACAAAGCTGATCTCAGCAGGCAGTGCAAAACCAAATCACCACCAAGACATTCAATTGTCAAAGTCAAGACGCTCAACTCCCGGCTGTACCAAGAATCCACAGTCAGCAAATTGTCTCGGATCCAAGTCTGCAAAGCCACTCCTTCCACAGTCGAATTGGCACCCCGGACACTTTGTTCCCGGGCTTCTTTGTAGACTTCACCTCCAAAAGTGATGGGACAAGTGCAATATCCACCGTTGATCACTGTAGAGTGATAATGCACATTCGCATTTCCTTGGCTTCTGATCTCGATTGCCTTCTCTGGATTTTGCGAATTCACTTCCGCTTCCTTCCTCTTCTTCATATCGAAGACCTTCTCAAGAAGACCAGGAAGAGGGTCCAGGATGTCATCCAGCTTCTCAATCTGCACAAGATGTGAATATCATTCACGTGTCCTGAAAGATTCCAACTCGTCATTGTTATATGCACGGGTCCAGAGCTTTTGCAGATCCTCTTCCAAACCATCGATCACAGACGCGGTCGAGCTTTGCGCAGTGAGCATTTGGCAAAATGCCATCACATCTTCAAACGTGTAGGCGCAGTTCGGCCACCGGTTAGCCATCAGAGACAGCCAGCAGAGCTCAGACTGAGCTGATCTCAGACAAAGCTGATCTCAGACTGAGCTGATCTCAGACAAAACTGATCTCAGACAAATCTGACCTCTGACAGCTGACCACGTAATGAAGAAAAAACAAAGTTGATTGCAGACTAAGCTGACCCAGGAGAAAGGCCATATCATGAAGAAAAACCGTTCCTGAATATGAATGCTGATCTCAAACAATGCTGCTTGCAGACTAAGCTGACCCAGGAGAAAGGCCATATGATGAAGAAAAACCATTCCTGAATGTGAACGCTGATCTCAAACAATGCTGATTGCAGACTAAGCTGACCCAGGAGAAAGGCCATATCATGAAGAAAAACCGTTTCCTGAATATGAATGCTGATCTCAAACAATGCTGCTTGCAGACTAAGCTGACCCAGGAGAAAGGCCATATGATGAAGAAAAAACATTCCAGAATCTCAATGCTGTTCAATGCTGATGTCCGACAATGTTGATTTCAGACTGAGCTGACATCGGGCCAAAAGCCATATGATGAAGAAAAACCTTTCCAGAATCTCAATGCTGATCTCACACAAAGCTGAGTAACAAAAAAAGCTGATCTCTGACAAAAGCGAGGCTGATCTCAAACACCAGATTTTTCCTTGAATCTGTTCATAGATGACCTGCTGTGCCGGCGCCGGCGGGTCTCAGGCGGCGCAAGTCTCTGACTTAAGCCATGAACCTATCAATAACAAATTGATGTCAACCACGAACGATGTGCTGTGGCCGGCAGATCTCAGACAAGGCTGATCTCTGACAAGGCAGACCCCCATACCATGAACCCATCAATAACAAATTGATGTCAAGAACGGCGCCGGCAGGTCTCAGGCCGTGCAGGTCTCTCCGACTTAGGCCATGAACCTATCAAAAACAAATTCGATGTGCTGTGGCCGGCAGATCTCAGACAAGGCTGATCTCTGACAAGGCAAACCCCCATGCCGTGAACCTATCAATAACTAATTGAGGTCAACAACGATGTGCTGTGGCCAGCAGATCTCAAACAAAGCTGATCTCTGACACCGGCAGATCTCAGACAAGCTGATCTCTGACTTAGGTCCACCGAGACCTGCAACTCATTGGCCATTCCGACCAAGATTCAGGCTGGGCGCCATCTTCTGTGTTGTTGATCTCCCATTGGTGATACCCGGCCGTGAGAAACATTGCTATTCTGACATCTAAAACACAGCCTTTCCCTCACGACTGAAACGCGATGTGGGCCCCAGTGGCCCTCATACGCCACCCAATTCAGCTGCCGCTCAGCCTGAGACTAATCTCAGACTGCTAAACTCAAGAAACACTGAAAGTCTCTCGTGACAGCTGAGGTAGCAACATCACGGCGTTCCATAATCATTATCTTTCCCTCCCGTCCTGTCCAATCAAAAAACAAAGACATGGGGCAGAGAACACAAAAAGTAACATTGCTATCTCCAGGCCTGACACAGTTTGTGTCTCACAGACCAAGAAAGTCGCATCGGCAAATGGCTTCTTGTACTCAAATTCTTCATTTCCTGGACAGAGGTTAGGCATGCACAGGCGCAGACTTGTCTCATGCTGTTTGTCTACATGTATTTTGCAGCAAGAAGAATCTGACCTTTATGCAAAAGAATAAATACTAGGACGGAGACGCTCACAGAGCTTTCGGTTGCCAATGTACAAGGTAGCCTCCATGGTGGCAGCTCCAACGTCCTCGCGTACGAACACAACATGCTGCAACATCCTGCGAGATCAACGCCCATTGAAAAACCAAAACAGCAGTAGTAGTCCCGCCTGAACCGCCATGTCAACAATCCAAACAGCTGCGAGACAATGAAATCTGTAAGCCCCAAACGCTAGCATGTCAATGAACTCAAAGACATAAAACAAAAACAAAATGCTGATCTCAGACACAGCTGATCTCAGACCAAGCATTAAACTAAAAAACAACAACAGTGCTCAAAAAAGCTGTTCCCGCTGATCTCAGACACAGCTGATCTCAGACCAAGCATTAAACTAAAAAACAACAACAGTGCTCAAAAAGCTGTTCCCGCTGATCTCAGACACAGCTGATCTCAGACCAAGCATTAAAACAAAAACAACCACCATACTCAAAAATGGTGTTCCCGCTGATCTCAGACACAGCTGATCTCAGACCAAACAGTATGTGTCACCTGTGCCGCATCACTATCACGCCGACCTCCGAAGCAGCCGCTCTGAGTGCCCGCTTGGCACGTGTCATGGGGGAAGCAAAGAAGGAAGAAGCACGCGATCAGTTCGAAGCCTTCCAGCTCCTACCACTGGACGAGATGGGGCAAACTAAGATCGATTTGGATCAGCCCATCTCAGCGCTCAAAAAAGCTGTTCAATGCTGATGGACGAATCCTGGGAACCAGTTCAGGAGATCGAGATCCAGCCAGAGATCCACACAGAGATGGCAGCCATGGACATCCGCCTTCAGACCATCGAAGGTGCGATGCAGGAGATCATTGCCCACCTCCGGGGAAGCTGATATACATGTATCGTCCATGTTCCCGCTGATCTCAGACCAAACATTAAGGAAAAACACCAAGTCAAATCAGGAAGCAAGCAGTGAAAACGCTGCCTCAAAGATGGAGCATTAAATCATTAATGGGTAAGTGCGAACGCCGCCCTCAATGATGAGTAACAAAAAGCTTACATGAACATCCTCTCTAGAATGCATCTGAATCCCAGCCATCATTGAGGCGGCGTTTGCACTTACCCATTAATGATTTAATGCTCTATCTTTTGTTCTATCTTTTTCTTGCTTGCGCGGTGTTCGGTGCACACCCCGTGTCGGTGGCTGATCTCACTCGGCTGATCTCAGAAGAAGCTTGCTGATCTCAGACGTGCTTTGCTGATCTCAGACTCGGCTGATCCCAGACTTGGCTTGCTGATCTCAGACTCCGCTGATCTCAGACTTGGCTTGCTGATCTCAGATGTCTCCTCATGCCACATCATCATCAAACACTTCTGGCAGAAATGAAAGCGTGCCAAAGCACGACCTTTGGCATAGCTGCAGGATGGTGTCAGGTGCATCACTGTTCCCTTTTCAGTTCTATAGTAGGAATCATGCATATCAAGCCAATCTGCGAACACTGGCAGGTTCATCTCGTTCACTGCAACACTCACATCTCTTGTCTGCTTCTTTCCAATTGACTCTTGCTGATTCCTTGCATCAATCACCACTTGCACAGAACGGCGGCAACATAGCTGTATCAAAACTCCTCCAACGAACACGCCACTCACGAAAATGAGAATACATAGCATCTCAAACTCTCGCCCATCCAGATAAGCAGCAATCGCAGCTGACTCCATGAACGGCGACGAAAACAAAACGTGAAAAGCTTAGATTACTGAGCACTCTGAGCCATCATTGAGGGCGGCGTTTTCACTTAACCCCTAATGATTTAATGCTCCATCTTTTGCTCTATCTTTGAGGATCACGTTTTCACTTAACCCCAACTCTGGATTCTGGATGAGCACTTTTTGTCACCTCAGACACAAGTGAACCCATTGCGCAGCACATCATTGATGCATTCCCCTTGCATCGTGTGCTGAAACAACCCTCATGTACATACCACATATACGATAGGAACTCAAAATGGGGCTGCTGAGCTACCCATTGAAGTGCAACTGTGCTTGCTGATCTCAGACTTGGCTTGCTGATCTCAGACTCTGCTGATCTCAGACTTGCTTGCTGATCTCAGACTCTCAAACAATCTCAAAACCTCTGTACACTTTGTGTGATGTTCCCCACCGAGGAGATCTGGATCTGTAGCGATCACGTTTTGACTTGCTTTGCGCAGAACCATAGTAGATTTTGTGAGATGATCCCAACGCAGCAGGGCGTGTTCTATATGGATCACTCAGGATCTCGAATATCCTTCGTTGGACAAACCAGTTTGTTCCTGCGCATCTGAGGAGATGCCACACACTGGACCAACAAATCCGGTTGCACCAAAGACTGGTTTCATCACTGATCTCAGCATCAACATTGAGTCCATGGTGCGCGAGTGAAGCTTGCTTGTATTGTGTTTGGGCCTCAAACACCTGCGTCTCAGGCTGAAAGAGAGTCATCTGGAGCAGTATCAGGAGACTTCATCTCCTCGGCAAGAGCTTGCTCATGGTGTGCGTCATGTTGGGCAGTGACTGCATCTGGAGCAGTATCAGGAGACTTCATCTCCTCGGCAAGAGCTTGCTCAAGGTGTGCATCAACTTGGGCAGTGATTGCATCTGGAGCAGTATCAGGAGACTTCATCTACTCGTCAAGAGCTTGCTCAAGGTCTGCGTCAAGTTGGGCAGTGACTGCATCTGGAGCAGTATCAGGAGACTTCATCTCTTCGGCAAGAGCTTGCTCAAGGTGTGCATCAAGTTGGGCAGTGACTGCATCTGGAGCAGTATCATGAGACATCATCTCCTCCGGAACAGCTTGCTCCAGCTGCGCATAATGTTGGGCAGGCTCTGCATCAGACTCCGCTGATCTCAGACTTGGCTTGCTGATCTCAGACTCTGCTGATCTCAGACTTGGAGCAGTATCGTGAGACTTCATCTCCTCTGGAACAGCAGGGACTTGCGAGCAGCACGCCCTTGCCCACCATGGTCATCATTGTCAGAGCAATCCCAAAGATGGTGCGCTGCATCAAGATCTGCATCAAAATCCTCGTCCTCTGGAAGAAAGGCTTCTTCGTAAAATTCTGTGGGGCTTGGTTGAGAGGCCTTGTGTTGCGATCCAGAGTCTGCTTGCGGATCTCTCACTTCAGCAGCTGCCACTTTGGCGATCTCAGACTTAGCTGAGCCAGCTTGCTGATCTCTCACTTCGGGGATCTCAGACTTGGCTGAGCCAGCTCGCTGATCTCTCACTCCCTGAGCTGCCGCTTTGGAGATCTCAGACTGGGCTGACCGCCTTTTCGCAACATCAAGCACTGACACCTCCTTCGTCTTGAAGAGGACCCCGTGGACCTCGACCCACGTCATGCGTCTTTCGATGGCATTTTGATGCTGCTGCATCTGAAAGCCAGGAGGAAAAAATAGGTGCTTCTCGTGGTTCGTCAAAAGATTCGGGTAGTTCCTGCTGGCACTATTCCATCCTCATGCCTGCATCTTATGGCTCTGTCACACGAAATGTCCAAAATCGACTTGACCTGGTCAACCTGATAGTCACCAAGGGTCACATCGTCGCAAAGCAAGGCTTCACCATCAACAAAAAATAGATGCTTGATGGTGTCCATTGCATCCACGAAGAAATACTTGCCCAATGATGCCAAAATCGCTTTGGCCAGCTGGGTCTTTCCCAGACCTCCTGTTCCCTGAATGATGAGGGATTTCTTTTTGGTATCATTTTCCATCCACTGGCGAATCTCATCTGGGATGACGAAGTCTGACAAGGGAAATGGACTCGTGCTCTTGGAAGCAAACTGAAACACATCAGTTGTCAATGAAGCCAAATGGCCTCGTTGTGCTTTTTGGATCTTTTGTCGACTTTTATCTGCCCACCATAGTTCCACAACGTTGGGTTGTCCTTCTTTTCTTTTTGTTCTCCTGCCAGCACCCAATATTCTGCCTCGTTGGTGATCTTGTGGTTGATCACCCAATCAGTGAACTGAGCGAAGTCCAAGGTTCTTGGTCTTTTCCTTTGTTCTTCAAACTCTTCATCCTGCTTTGCCTTCGCTTTCTTTTCTTCTTCTTCCTTAGAAGTTCCCACTTTTTCCAGCATCTTTTCCTTTGTCATTGTCTTGTCTTCGTCTGGCCAAAAGTATGGTGTCTGATCCATGTGTACCGGAAGCTTGACAGCTGTGTCCTCCAAGACATACCTCACCATTTCCTTCCATCCTTTGCGCGGGTATGACATGTGACCTCTGCATCCTGCGTGGTTCGCCAACCATTTTGTGATTTGCAGGTGGGCAAAGTTGTTTCGCATTCTGAAGACAACATGAAAATGCATCTCAGGTCCTGATTCTGTCAGGCTTGAACTTCTTGTGTGCTCCATGACCACAATCACCTCACGCAGATTCTGCGCTTGTCCAGTTCTCGAACTTGAATGCCATCTCTTCTCTGGAGAAATCTGCTGGAATGAAGGCTCTGGCTTTTTTTCTTTCTTCCGGGTCTTGCAGACATTCCCTTGGGGGTTGGAAATGTCCACATGGAGACACCAGGACAGGTGTTTTGTTTCAAATTCTTTTTCAGAGTCATTCTCTGAAGACTTACCTGCGCATAACACCTTCTCAGGCTCAGGAGGCTCCTCAGGCTCATCAGCCTCACGGTCTGCCCGTCTTCTGCAGCCGATCCCTTGCTGTGTCTTTTGCAGAGAAGAAGCTGCTTGACGAAGATGATGAAGATGATGAAGAAGAGGATCTCGCATTACTGGGCATGGTGGCCAAGGTGACCACAGCAGTGTCAGCTGAGTAAGCACGATGTTTGTTGGAGAAACACAGGACAGAGGTTGCAAGGAACGTGCAAAAAATTGTGCAGCGCACCCAAACCGATGCTTGCCGGACTGCTGTTTTCTGGAGGCTGGCATTGTCGCAGACTTCAACAGGATAGGCTCTGCCGCCTGTGCGAGCTGCCAACAGCTAAGTAGGGTCGCCAACTTCTTTTCGCCATTCGCAATACAGTTGAGCCAAAAGGAATGAGAGCCTTGCGTTAGAGCATACCAATGCCCGGGACTTGCATTGTGACCAGGTTTTTGCCACTCTGTGCAGTGGCCGCTGGTCACTGGAATAGAGAAGTGAAGTTCATTTGACGACTTCGTTGAGATTTCGCCAGAGCACAAACAATCGCTGCCATGCTCTTCTTTCATGAATTCAGGCCCATGGATGGTCAGCAGTCAGCGTCTCACTGTTTCACCCCAGTACAGAGGAAATACTACAGGATGGTGGAGACTCGGCCTTTTGGGCTGTGGTTGGCTTTGGTTTTTTTGGTTTTGGTTGGGTTGTCTTTGTCCTCTTCTCCACCATCTGACTGTATTTCCCTTCCTTCAATGATGACCTGGGCACCATGCCCACACCGCGTCCGCACTCGTGGAAAAAACAGTTTGAATTGGTTTCATATCTCACATTGTGAGTGGTTCAAGCTTTAAAGCGAGACAAACAGAGTGTGTGTGGACAGAAGATGGTCCAACTCAACCGCATATTCAGTGTGCCAATGTGCATGTGTCCGGCTCTGGCATGCCTAAATTGGTGTGACTCAGAGCTGTGCGTGCTTGAAAAGCTCGAGGCCTCAGTTGGGCTTGGGGGGCTGGCTGATTGCTAGGGCATTGAGCTGTGCCCACTCTTGTCAAGGAGCGACACTATTCGGATACTTTTGCGCCGAAATGCTTGCAACCGAAGCAAACACAACTCGTGGAATTTGGCAGCTGAATGCGCCTTGCAATAAGCTGCTGACTGTGTCTGGCAAAGTGGACGATTTGCAACTGTCGACAGCTCATCCACGCAGCCTCTCCGACAATCTTGACACCGCTCTCCACGAGTGCGTGACGGATCCCTGCGCAAAAGGAAACGGCCTTGTGGGATGTGTGTCATTTCAACCACGCGGCACCGGATTGCCTTGACTTCCCTGTTTCGATTCGACAGCGACGATTTTTTAATCACCCCCTTGTTTCAGGGAAGGCAACTACAGCAAGTTATATGAGGTGAAAAGTACTTTGATGTGACTTCTGGCCAACTCTGGACTCGAGCTAAGGCGCGCGCCCAGACTCTTGATGAGTGACGGTGAGACCGCGATAGCTGTGGTCAGAGAGGCATGTCTTCATCCAAGACTAGGGGTGCATCCCATGTCCGGGATCATGCAGCCAGGGTGGCCATCTCACATCTGGACAAGTGGCAAAAGCATTCAATATATTTTAGTGAGGGCGGGATGGCAAGCTCAACCACGGCTGCACAGTTCATAAAGGCTTTAACTCGAATTGCATGGAGAGTAGGCGGAAGGAGAACTTCTCTGAGGCTAGTGCAGTGCACAAAGGTGAATTCAGGAATTTCTTCAACGTTGGTGTTGAAGAGGTCAACCTCTTAAGCAGTCGGCGACTGTCACACGCGTGCGCTCCAATAGTTGTAAAATCCGTCGTGAGAGCAAGTGTGGTGATTCCCGTAGAGCCCGGCCTGCCTCGGGGGGATGGAAGCTCACCGAAGGTAACCTCAGCAAGGTTGATGCATCCTTGAAAGAGACAATGCCCGAGCTTGGCTTCGCTGCTGAACCTATTTGCAACCCCGTCCGATGCATGCACCCATTCTAAGGAGCAGCATTCCGCAAAGGCTTTGTATCCAAATTCCCGGCAACTAGGAGCCGAGACACTGTTTAGTAGTTTGCAGTAGCGAAAGGCGATATCGGAAAATGCCTACCACAGTAGCCGGCAATTTGACAATGCGGAGCTGCCGACAATTTTGCCACGCCTCTGCTCCAATGAGCCTGATACCTGACTCAACGCTGACACGCCGCAGACGCGGAACACCTGCAAAAGCCCCTTCCGGGACGATTTCCTCTGGGTTCATGCTTGTCCCAGATTGGTCCTCTAGGTATGTCTGCGTGGCAGTTTGCAGAAAGTCGATGGAGCACCCAAACACTTTAAGGTCAGTAACTGAGACCGTGAAAGTTTGACACACAAACTCCTGACGAAAAATCAAAAGCTCTCGTGCTCAAAACACCTAGTCAGTCAAGTGTCTCAACGACCCGAGTCGAAAACGAAAGAAAAAGCAGGCAAAAGACACGCACACTTTTCGCCGCACACTTGAGCCAAAGTGACGAACGTTCTCCAAGGTTCACAAATGTTCTCGGGACATTTGTGGACATGCAAAACCATACTCAAAACAGTTCTACGCTTCACAAAGGTTCTAAAAACAGTTGGAAACAACTAAGAGCATAGTCTAAACATCTTCGGGTGTTCTCGGACACCTCATACACAAACTACAAACATATGGAAACATTGAAAGGGATCTTTCAATGTCCTCAAAAGCTAACGAACGTCATTCAAACAAGCCAAAACTCTCCATGGCTTTCTTTGCGGTCTCTAAACAAGTGGTATGGAGTCTTCGCTCCTCAGTACTATAAATTCTCACACCCCCTTTCGAAGCTCACATGCCACTTTGGACAGTGGTCACTCGCTGTTCCAGTAAGCGCTTGCGCTCACAGCAGCTACACAAACCAAAAGAGGTGTCGCAAGTATTGGCATTGACGGTCAATGTGGAATTTGGACCCAGTCGAGGTCACAAAAACCTCAAGTACCTTGTTCACTGCATTCATCTTCATCCACTCGGAGGTTGCAGTGTTCTCAACACCACTCGGCCGGCCAGCAGCGCTCGAAGCAGCAGCACCTGTAGAAGCAGCAGCAGAGACTTTCTCTCTCAACAGCGGCTCTTGCTTCTCTGGCTTATCGGCCATCATCCTCTTCTGTCCCAAAAGGCTCTTCGCCATTCCAGCAGCGCCAAAAAGCTTCACAAGCAAACTCAGCGCGCCATACAACGCCAGCGCAGCAATGCAGCTGCCCTCAAACGACAACATGGCTTCCCGCGCGGACGCCCCACACCACACAAACGGCTGCGGAAAAGTTCGGCGAAGAAAAGTTCTCCGAAAGGAAAGAAAAGATAGGAAGGGACGACTCAAGGGTCATTTCGACATGAGCACGGCTTCCTGAAAAACAGTCTCACTGTTCAACTGATTTCAAGTCTCTCGAAGTAAGGTGGTCACACAGACCGAGACAAGATTCATGAAGTACCTTTGTCAAAAACCTGATCCAATTTCATCGACTCTCGACAGACTCTACAGTAAACAGTCTAGAAGGTGGAACAATCACAGTTCAAAAGCTATTGAATTCCAGCGGCATCTCATGCACACGTATTTTCACATCGATCATCGGAAGCTTCATCCGCAAGTGTCATCAAGCTATCTGTGCAGCAACAAAAGCAAAGGCTCTCAGCCAGTCGGTTGCTCAGCTTGGGTTCTCACCTCAAGGATGCACAGATGCAAAAACTCTTCACAAGAAAACGAGCAATTTCATTGAGTACCTTTCAGTATCATGGTAATCAACTGCATTGAATGGTGCGTGACTCTCATGCAACGACATTGAAAGCGAGAGTTCAACCGCTGACTCAAAAATGAGTTGGAACTCTGAATCCTGAAAATTTGCCAATTCGAAGTCCACTCTGGGTTTCCAATCCCATTGAACAAGCATGACATTCACTCTGATATGCCATTCCGCGCTTTTCGAAGAAATTCTGAAGATCTCGACTCTTCCAGTATTGATTGCTTCTCGGCAGTTCGAACGAAACAGTGACGGACACTCCATCAGATGACTTGATCTCATCAAGATACTTTCCAGATGACTTCAACAGATAGAAGAACTCTTTCTCGTGCTTCTCATTCCTTCCCCAAAAATTCAAGAGAGGGGATCCGCCTTTGCAAGGAAAGAGAGATGTGCACGAGACATGCCACCTGAGATCTGCGGGCATCGACTGAATCCATCACGGAGCAGGGTCAGCACCTTATTGCGAACTCCGATCTCCTGGAGGTTTGCATGGATTCCTATGTGTCGAACATAGTCAACTTCTCGACAAGATCTTGCAATGACTGACTCTTTGCCACAAGCTACTTCTAGCACAGTATATCGAGGGTACCTGAGTTGATCCGACTCTCGGATGACTGAAACGGCTGAGTCACACTCAAAAGTCACTCTTGACAACGTTTCGTTTGAACATCTTGGCATCACACTTCGCGGGGGCATTGAGGCCAACAGCGAAAAGATGGTCACATTCTGCTCAGCTGTCAACACTCCAGTACCATGGCATGCGATGCAGCATTGAACTGGTCTGGATGTCCCTGAACTGGCCACTGAACTTCCAGTTTGGCCCATTGGTGTCGAAGTGTGTTGAGATCCTAATCCCATGATCCTTGTGATGTCGCTGGTCGAACCGATCGGCGATTCCACTGAAGCTGGTGCTCCCCAATCAATGAGCGGCCTTGCCGGTGCAGACTTCGGCAAACAGGCGCCACCATTGGAGACTTGGTACCTCAGCTGGTCCCGTCACAGGGAATCCGATCTCAGTTGGAGGAGGCGGTGGTTCCTGATGAGCTGTAGGCGGCTATCCAACGGCGGTGGAGGAGGCTTTGGACTCACCTTCGGTGACACACTCTCCTCAACAGTCTGCTCTGGCAATCCCTCAGGGTGCTTCATGGGCGACGGATCCTTTGTCCGCTCTACCCCACTTGGCTTCGGCTCTGCCGGAGTTGCAGCATCGACCAGAGTTGGGCTAACTGATCGAAAGGCTTCACTCGGAGTCTTTGGAGCCGTCTTTGGAGGGGTCTTGGGAGGTTCAAATCCCAATTGCCTTCAGAACAGGCGCTGGTGCCTTTGCAGCCTCACTCTTTGGAGCCTCGCTCGCAGGTGTTGTCTTTGCAACTTCCTTTGCAGGAGTCTTGGGCTTCTCAGCTGGCTTCTTCGGAGGAGTCTTCGGAGCAACTGGCATCGCCTTCTTCTTCGGCGGAGGTGGCATGG